>JARJDU010041958.1:0-13551 GCA_030264695.1 Lissagria laeviuscula
ACAATTGCCCTGGCTTTAACATCCTTGGGATACAATTTGTCGTCGTTTCCATATTTATCAGCCAAGTATTGCAAAATTGCATTGCTAGAGAATGCAAATAAAGTTAGTAGCTATAAATCAGTGTTAAGGTAATAATGAAACATCACAATTTACCTTTCGCTCAGCAGGAAACCGTTGTCATCCAATACCGGTATCTCTCTTTGAGGGTTTAACTATTTGTAAACAAAAAAAAAAATACACTATTGATCATGTGACTAGAGCAGTAAACACCGCCCAATTATATTTAATTAGAAAAAGAAATCAATATACCTTTTCGTATTCCGCAGTTAAATGCTCCCCAATGTTAAAATTAATCGGAACAAGGGTATATTCCACCCCTAGAGCTTTAAGTGTGAGTCTGCACGCAAGAGAAGGTGGTCCATCCGAAACAGAATACAATTTAATACCGCTCATGTTGTCAATATCTCTTCGTCTTGGTCTCTTATGCAAAGAAGTACTGTGTCTGCTGCTTCAGCTGAACTCAAACTAAAGTATTTTTAACTTTCACTTGTAGAGTTTCCTTGCTGCTGTATTCCTATACATATGTCTCAAGTTCAATTTTAATTAACAAGAGTAGGAGCAGTAGTGGGTATACAGAAAGAGCGTAAAACTTGAATGAAATTACACAATAATAAAGGTCACATTGTGTAATTGCCTAGATAATTTTTTCTCATTTCTAACATGTATCTCCTCAAAACAGGCATGAGAAACAAACAGCTACAATTTGTGAGCATTTATGAAGTAAATAGACTCTAAAACTTTAATTTAGCCTGGTAAGCTGTTTAGATAACATGTTGTTTTACATTATAACATTTTGATAAGATAATTAAATTAAGTAGATGATCAAAGTTTTCTGTTTTATCCGTTCTGTTTCCTACAGCGGCGCATTGAAAATGTTATAATATAAAAGTCTTTAAACAAATTTGACTAATCTTCATAAACATTCACATATTGTAGTGCATGTCCTCCCATCCAATTGTATATATAATTTAATACATTTTACACAAACATGTGTTATGTATACTATTTGCTTCTTTATACTTTACAAAACACTTGTATATAATTTACATTTTGGTGTGTTTCGTGTGATTTGGTTGTTTCGTGTGTAAATAGTTTTTTTGTACAGATTTCTATGCAATAGTAAACAGGAATCAATCAAATTTAAAACATCTAGAGAATAAACAATAATAACTACAATTATTATCCCGTGATAAGTATGTCTTCAAGCAGATGAAATGCCAATATAAATGCAATTAAATATTGAAGTTATACTTCACATTATATAAAAAATAAACCTACAAAATATTAATTATTTAAGAATATGACAATCATCAGTTGAAGATTACCCTCTTTCAATTACAATGGTCGATATATTGCTAGTGATATACAGTAAAAACAATTAACAATGACTGTGCACCAATAAGAGTGAATAGTTGTAGACGAAGACAATTATTTACTTAATTTATGATCACAATAGTTAGACTAATTATCAAACTATGCACGGTTTCAGTCAAAAAACTGATTTGCATTTGCTTTTGTGCATAGTTTTATTTCTCCCTCTGTCTCTCTTCAGTTATAGTTATACTTTTAGTTAACCCGCTTGTGTTGCAAGAATCCCTTTAAAAGTTTAATTCGAATTCAGTATCAACATCTTAGAATTCTATAAAATATTTGATTTTATAATCCTTCGCAAATATGCGTTTTGGTATAAAGTTTTTAGGGCAATTTGCATATACCCTAATAATTATAAAACTAAAGATCGTCTTTGGCGATTGGTGGCACCGTGTGCCCTTTTTGACTTTCGATGATGGAGAGCATCTTCTTAGTATAGTTCGGATGAATTGACTTTTGTAATTCTAGCAAAGACTCTTCCGTTTGTTTCAGTAGAGCGATCGCCGTTTTCAGGAGTTTCTGCCACTTTTGCATCTCAACCGTATGTAGTGTCTCCTGCTTTTGAAGAAGTTTGATCCAATCGTCATGATTTTTTGGCGGATCCCTAAACACAATAGATGATTATAAAAACTAAATAGAAAGAAACAACCCAATATACAAAGTATTTATCCACAAATAATACATACTTTAATACTTGCAGGTCTATTACAGCAGGCGGAGACGCTCCCTCCAAACTCCAAAGTCGATAATACAAAAAAACGTTTACTATCACCAAGAGAATAAGTACAGCAAACACCATCGAAGTGGCAAAACTCGATTGAGAGTTCCTGCGGTACGAAACGCCCCGACTTTTCGTTAAAGAAGAGCGTGGAGGACGTGAGTCGTCCACGTTGGGGACCCGAATACTCTGCTGACGCCGTCTACGTCGTGATTTACGTTTGACTGCAGGTGTTATATATTCTTCCGCTTCAATCAGTAATGCTTTGCTTAAACAATTGAAGAAGTCTTCTAGGCCGGACCAACAATTCTTTTCGATCATTCCTATTCAATATAAATAATATTAACATAGAGCGTGTTTCATGTGTCTTTGCAAAGTAAATAAATATACCTTTAACTAATCCCCACACGGACTTTTTATATTTAATTTGGCCATAAACTGCGATAGATGTTTGATTTTCAGAAATGCGATGGATACAGTAGTGGACCAGTATGCAGAAAGAGTCTGCATAGGGGACGCCCGCGTTAAGAGTTTCAGCGTCGATGGAATAAAGACGTCCTGCTTTGCTACAAGGTAACATGACCTACAATAAAATGAAAACTTTATTTGTTTGATACATAATCATATTTTTACAACTAGTTATCAATTTTGAAACGATCGTATGACATTTTCTTTTCTTTAGTTTTTATAAACTATAAGTGCATATATCCTATATACATTAACTCCAAGTATTTATCAGTTTATCTATGTAATATATCAAATACTTAACTCGCGTAAACACTTGATGCCCCAACAATTTATATATAAATTAAACGAATAAGATCAACCATTATCGAGTTTCAAGTCAAACTAAGAAGATGATAAAATTACTGGCACTCGGTGCCATTTTATCTTCAGTGTGCGCTTGGAACGTCTGCCAAGACGAAGTATTTTGTACCTTGCTTCGCAATCGTCAACAATCTCAATTCTCAATTGATAAAGACACCATTACTACTCACGAAAGTGATGGTATCCTTTCTGCTCAATTAGTGAACAACGATCGTGATCAAAAATACCACCTCCACATAAGTTTTCATCCCCAGGGTGTAGTCCGCCTTCAAATCAATTCAACTTCTTCGCAATACAAACCAATCCCAAGTGCTCTAGTCTCCGATATTGGCAAAACTAGCATAGTAGCATCCCATGATGACAACATCCTCACCATTACCAGTGATGACAACAAGGTAACTCTTAAAGTAAATTTTAAAAATTTCTCCATCACCAGCACTAACAACGCCAACGGCCATAACGTCTATATCAATGAAGCCAAAGACTTGTTCATTGATGAAGCGATCGCATTAAAAGTATCCTTCAACAATTCGCAACACGCATATGGCATCCCTCAACATGGAGAACGCTTGCTACTAAAAGATACCAAAAATGCAGAACCTTACAGACACTTCAACCTTGATAACCCTAATTATAAAGTTGAATCCCCGGAATCATTGTATGGCAGCATTCCTGTACTCTATGCCCATGGGTTTGACCACGAAGGTAGCAGCCATGTATCTGGTGTTTTCTGGCATAACCCAGCTCAGACATTCGTGGACTTGGACCATTCAAACAATGCAGTTACAGCCGACTTCATTACTGAAGCTGGTACCTTGGACATGTTCATCCTCTCGGGTGGTGAATTCCAAGACGCGGTTAAAAGTTATGCTATGCTTACTGGTGTTGCACCCCTACCACCAATTTTTGCTCTAGGGTACCACCAAAGTAGATGGAGCTACCTGACCCAAGATGATGTCCTTAGGGTGGCAAAAAAATTGAAAGAGCATGAATTCCCAGTAGATGTCATGTGGTTAGATGTTGACTACACCGACGGCAAGAAATACTTCACCTGGAATTACACCGCTTTCCCGGAGCCTCTCAAAATGCAAGAACAATTGCAATCCGATAATTTACATTTGGTCACTATTATAGATCCACATATCAAAGCTGAGACTGGGTATTGGGTTTATGATGAGATGAAGGCAAATGGATTCTATGTCATGAACCCTGATGGCACCATTTTCGAAGGTAGCTGTTGGCCTGGATTAAGTTCCTATGTGGATTTCTTCAATCCCCAGGCACGGAAATGGTGGGGCGAATTGTTCAACTATGACCACTACAAGAATACCACCAGCATAGTGCACATTTGGAATGATATGAATGAACCATCCGTTTTCGATGTTGATGAGAAGACTATGGCCAAAGATATACTCCATTATGGCAATATTCAACATAAGGAAGTACACAATATGTACGGGTATATGCAAACCAAAGGTACCTTTGAGGGACTGCTTGCTCGCGATAACGAAACTCAGAGACCTTTCATCCTCACAAGAGCCCACTTTGCAGGATCGCAAAGGTACACCGCCATGTGGACGGGTGACAATGTTGCTACTTGGGAACACCTTCGTGTATCCATATCGATATGTTTGACCGAAGCTTTGGCTGGTATTAGTTTCTGTGGTGCCGATGTTGGTGGTTTCATTGGAAGACCCACTGAAGAATTGTTCCAAAGGTGGTATCAGTTAGGTGCATGGTATCCATTCTTCAGAGCTCACTGCGATAATGAACAAGATTATCGTGAGCCCTTCCTATATCCCGAAGAGGTGCAAAACATAATGCGAAAGGCTATCCAACTTCGATACAAACATCTTCCTTATTGGTATACTAAGTTCTATGAGCATCAACGTGAAGGTACACCAATAATCCGACCACTAATTTATGAGTACAGCCATGACAAGAATGTCACGGCTATGGATGAAGAATTCATTGTTGGTACGGATATTCTAATTGCTCCGGTTTTACATGAAGGTGCTACAAGCGTAAAGGTGTATTTACCAGAAGGCACTTGGTATGGCATGACGCATGATGATCCATACGATGTGGAATTGTATCAAGGTCCCATAGAATTTAATTTATCTGTGGATATGGCAAGTATGCCGGTGTTCTATCGCGGCGGAAGTATTATTCCAAGAAAAGATGATGTTAAACAGAATACCGAGTTGATGAAAGACGTTCCCCTTAATTTATATATCTTTGGGGTAAATAATAAAGCCAAAGGTACTATATTTGTTGATGACATGGTAAGCTATAAATACCAGGGCAAAAATTATTTATATTTTGAACATACTTATAATGATGGAAAGTTGGACTTTGAGCAGATTGATGCTGATGCTTCCTGGAAAAGCCCCATTATTGCTAAGTGTTACATATACTCAGATAATGATTTCTCTGGCAAGAACTATAGCAAAGCCATTATAACAAATGACAATATTTCAAAAGATTATATTATTACCCATCATAAATCAAATTTAATTTCTATCACGCTTGATGTTGAAGTTTATAATGTTAAGAAATTCAAAGTTCAATTGATTTAAGTTTATAGAACTTGTAGTTATGATAACTAGATTTTTGTAGTAATAGCATACAATATATAAAAATACGGTAATAAATAAATATATGTATATATCAAATTTGAAACTTATCTAATACCTCAACCCCTAATAGAATTTAAATAAAACATACTTACTTGGGTTTCAGTAACTTGAGCAGTCTTAGGCCCAACTGGTTGATTTAGAGCCACCGTCAGCGACATAACGCGACTCTTGGTGTTATCCTTAGGATTGTGGGACCATGTGGTTTGGGTGAGGTCAGCAGTTTTCCGTGATGCATGGAAATCAAGCCAGAATTTGCTACTCGTGAAGAGCAGCGTAAACAATTGATCCACGTGAATTGGAATCACTTCGTTCATCAACTGTCGGCCTTCATGCAAAGCTGTACAAACAGGACTGCAAAGAGAACATGTGCTTAATGGAAGATGATCATCTAATGTAAAAAATTGCATATTAAAATGTTAGCTCACTCGTGAGAATAGAATTAGCAAGTTAAGTAAAGTTAATTTGGATGGATAGATTCAAAGGAAAACTGAGGGCAGATCTGTGCAACTCAAACTCCCCCTTTGCAACTCATAGAAACTTACTATAATGTCTCGTCACTGGACGATCGATCAGGATCTGGAGGGCAGGAAGAATTAACAAAGGAAATGAGAGGATTGAATGAATCAGGATCAAGATCATTGCTACTTCGAGGTGTGGGTGATAATGACTTTGGCATTGTCCTGAAAGTACATGAAAAGTTGTAACATTCGTAATGCAATTATGAATTGGCCTTGAGAGTTTCTCCAGACACTAATATAAGAACTAAATCTGGTACCTTTCTTTGTCGCGATCGGAGTCAGACGAGTCCGACATATCAGTAGGCAGTGCATTCTTATCCTCAGATTTATTCTTCAATGTTTCTGGAAGTAGTTTCTCATTTGGTATCTCTGACGGGTCTCTTTCTTCGTTGCTTTTGCTTTCGGATGGCGAAGGTGAATGTTTATCATCTTCAAGCTTGTTATCATTGATTCCGACTTCGCTTTGAATGTCCAAGTTGCTATTACTGCAGCAATCCTCAGAATAAGACTCAACTGAGAGTTTCGACATCTTGTCGTCCTCCGTTCCAGGAGCAATATAATCCTCGTCGTCTGATGTAAGCCCTAACTCAGCACCGTAGGAGTTGTGTACCTGTACATTCAAGAAAAACATATTGACTAGATGATGCTTATGGCTACAAATTGATTTCTTTGTTTAAATTTTCATAGTGTTTCTTATCGCGACTATAAAATAAAATCTGGTCAATCTTATGTATTATGTTAAGCATGCATTCAGTATTATTGTTTATATCGAGTGTTCTTATTCCTTATTATTCATATTAATACTAGTAAAGTGAAAAATTAATATTCAAATAGAAACACCCAATATACATAAGCAATTCGTGCGTTATCAACAAATTAAAGTAAACTACCATGGCAGGCTTGACTTACAAGTTGCCACATTTCAGTATGATTCATTTGTCTTGCCATAAGCGCATTCTGCCACACGCGAAAAAGCATCAGATGAACTTTTTCTCTTGCAACAAAGCTCGTAAAGAAAAACTTTTCGTTTTTCACAGCGATCAGGATAGCATTTGGTATCACGAGTGCAGTCTTTTCCTTTGTCATTGCAGTCACATCCTTCCACTTTATTGAAACGTTAGTTTCCCAGCCGAAAATGTTTGCATAAAAGCATAGAAAGTTTTGCGTCACGTAGAGCCTTCCTTGTACCAAAATTTCCTTTTGCAAAGCACAGGAATAATCTAGGAAGATAAGAATTATTAGCACAAATTACCTTGATTAGTTCTAAACTTTTGAGGAAGCCATTACATTCCCAGCTTACTCATTCCATCCAATGACTTATTAGACATATGTTTATGCAATGAACAAATTTGGAATAAATGTGTTTGCTGATAAGATAACAAGCATATTGATATGATACCTTATCAGTCATATTACCACTGTATTACAATTAACTAAGTCTTAAAATATATATTATTTAGCACCTTAGTTAGGTAATGTAACATACCTACAATGAGACGTTCATCATCTGGGACATCTTTAAAAATATGTTTGAAATCCTGTGATCTGCTTTTATACGTTGGATAGAGCAGAACATTATACCATGCTGGTTTCTTTTTCCCTTTCTTTGGCTTCCCACTAGAACTAGTACTCTCGGATTTATTGTCTGAAGGAGGTGATGGATCAGCACCATTCTTCACTGGTTGCAAGAATGGAACAATGTCTACATTTGGGCTCTGAAAATGATTATTATAAGTATAAATACTACTAAGTACATATAATAATAACTACTAAGTAAATATATATAGATAGAATAAATGATTTGACATACACCAGGTGAATGATCACTTTTTGGCATGCTTTGACTATCCTTAACATTAACACTTAAATAAGTGTCGCTTTTTGCGTGCTCGCGCTTGTGCTGAGACCTAGGTGACGGTCTCGGACTACTCCTGGGACTTATGTTGGGGCTACAGTTCGATCTACAAACAGATCAGTTGCAGATGAGCTTGATGTGAGCATGATACAAATATTAGAGCGTACCTGTTTTCATTGGACATATTATGGTCTGATAGGGTCATCTTCATTGCATGAGAGAGGAAACGAGCGGTGTATTGCTCGATATCATGTTATGTTTTTTTCGATAATAATTATTGCTTACGATTGACCAAGCTTTCGACATTTCGTTGCATTATGTTAAATGATATTTTGTTAATATGCGAGCGACGAAGCGACAAAGGTCATTACTTTTACCGCGCGTAATTCACGCTAATTGATGTGGTCAATGCAATTGTGTTATTTGCTATCAGCTGCTTGGCAGGAGTTATTTACAGCAGGTGAATTCATTACTGATATATACCTACTACTGCCACTGCTGTTCCTGCTATTATTGATAAATCGTGTTAGAAATATGTCACACTTGCGGCTTACACAGGAACTACATATAAAATCATAGATATAAATGTAAAAAGCGTTAAATATAGCATAATTTTGTTTGCAGATAATAAAAGTTTGACGCAGGTAATTATCATTTTGTAGCAGTATTGTTAATAATAAAATGTTAAAAATTTAATATAATGGCAACCTAGTTGTTTTAGGGGGCACTTGAAGGTTTTCTTTTTGTAATTGTGCAAAAGATTAGCAAAAATATATTTAATTCAAAATTCTCTGAATTAACTTGCATAAATTTAAAATCTATTTTTATATTTACTTTTATAGAAATAATAAAAAGTTTGCAAGCTATATTAAAACTTTTAAACGACCTACAATCGATCTGAAATTTTTACACAATGTTCAAACTAAATCTAAGAATGCATACACCAATTTTTAACAAAAAAGACCTAGGCGTTTTTGTTCAAGAATTTTTCAAAGTCGTCCTCGCGACCTTGCATCGAACCTAAAAAAGCTATTGGTTTATCTCATGTCAAGTACATTTATTTGTCAATCTAAATTTTTGTTACAGAGATTTCCCCTATTTCCCAAAAAGAACACGATCGTGAACAATTTTCACGGATTTACTTTGTATTATATAATATAATTATAATTTGCAATAAACAGAATAATATTTTTGTTTCGTCAAATAATTAATGATTTATGAATGATCAATCACAAACAGTATTACTTAGATTAAACATTTCATATTGGTCGTTTCACTTTGTTCAGTCTGTACAAAGCAAATACTTGCAAAATTTGTATATAATAGAATTTTCTCATAATAAACTCCTATTATTTTAATGACATCAGAAAAATCTATGCCTTTTTCAAATTTAATAATATACTGCCACAAACATTACATGTTTACAACGTTCACACAACTTTGTTTCTCTTGTCAATGAATATTAATAACATTAATAAGTCAATTGAATCGTACTTAAATCTAAAAATTAATTTATTTCTTATACGTCGTTCGTCTTAATTTTCCATCGACAAAAACAAAGTTTACAAATTAAATGATGCAAACTATAATTAATTAAATTGTGTTTTGTATCTATATATATATAAATTCTCGCAAAAATCCTATTCTTATAATCAAAACTAATGTAAGTATAGCAAAAGTATGAATAGAAAAATAATATACAAATAATTATTATGCGTGTACATATATGTGAAAAAAACCCTTGCACAAACTAACATTATATCCGTAGAAGTTATGTTTATGTAATAATACTAGTTTGAATTCATTATGTTTCAATAATTCATATCGTTAAAACTAATTTTTCTTTTCTTTCATATAACGAATTGCTTCAGCTCTCGATAGGAGCGTTTGGTTCGTTTGAAAATTTAAGAATCAAACGTTCGTATCAGCTTAGGTTGCACATTTCATAACTTGAATCAATAGTCACTCAATTCTATTCCATTAGCACAATCAGAGTGAAGTGATAAAAATAGAATTAAGTGAGAAAATATCAATTATTATTGATAATTGTCTAATAAATAATGCCTTATCAGGGCAAAATAATGTTAGTTTTTTTTTACATTAGCTCATATCTTATTATAGAACCTAGTAACTTAAGTTTACATGTTTTACAATGAAATCAAATTATTTAATTGTCATAAAGGTTAAATAATTGCAACGTACATATTCTTTTTGAAGTTTACCTTAAACTTCATTTGCATTAATTATATATAATCAAGTATACTACTTTAAAAAATCTAATTATACCTGAAATCTTGTATTTGTTTTACTAATTTGCTTTTGTTCGCTTTGTCAATGAAGTATTGTTACTTTAACCATAGAACTAAACTTATTAACAATCGAAGAGGCCTTACCATCAAATTTTGAATTATTTTTTGTTTAAATCTTTTTTCGTACTGTGAGCTAAGATGCTATTATATACTCAACGCTATCGCAGAAATGTATTTATATGTAAAATGGGATGAAGATGGATGGCACGTTGTTCTGCACGACGGGTTGATATGACTAATCATCTTAAGTATGCATATGTACCTTGTGAGTGTACTACACAGTATGGTTTTGCATAAGAGATAGTAGTTGGTGGAGAGCGTTGAGCACATAAATGTCGCTCTGAGAGTTTTAAATTCTTAGTATTTACAATATCTAATAAACGAATCGTGTATGTACGCACAACTTATGTCTTTGTTTACTTTCTGCCTCGTTTGGGCGTCTTGCGAGTTGGTGCGGGTGGCGGCGTTGTTTTCGGTGTTTTTGCCTTTGATGTAGATGCTACTACTGCGGTTTGTTTCGATGGCTTTGTTTCTATAATTTAAACGAAAAATTTAGTATAAATGCGCAGCAATAAAACACAATTTTTTTAATTCATTAGCTTCATTTATGTAATCAACATACCTTTACCTTTAATAATTTTAGCAGCAGGTTTCGGTGGAGCACTAGCTGTGCGCTTAACAACTTTTGCAAGCACCTTTGCTTTCTTGTTATCAATAACAGGGCTAGTTTTATCGTCAGGAGCACTCCGCCGTTTAGCCCGCTCAGCTCTGCCACCGGCAGTACCACTACGTTTAGGTTCAGTTGCAGGAATCGCCGGTTTCCTCCCCACTCGTTTGGGTGTTTTCTCCGGTGGTTCAGACGATTCTTTAGCCGCTCTTCTCGGTGATTGAGATGATCTTGCTCCTGCAAGTCGCCCCTTGCTCAACTTACGTTTCGATCCTTTCTTCATTAGCTGGTCTTCTTCTGTGTACAATGACACGTCCACTACACAATAAACACAGAAATTAAAAGATAGAAGAAAGTTTTACCAACAAAATATTAACTTACATCCATCAGGATTGTCCTCAGTCATAGAATCATCCAGGGAAATGTCTTCACCCTTTTCTACGGCGATCGCCTTCTTAAGAATATTATCCGTACGATCGTGTTCCTTTGCAGGTAAACGGAATTTGCCCTTGACGACCTTGGAAAGCTCCAGATTGGTGAGTATGCACTCGAAGTCGATAAAATCATAGAAGTCCGGTGTGTAGATCTCGCCAGATTTATCGTTCTTATCCTGGGAGAGCCATCGGATTTTGATCCTGGACGAAGACTTATATACGTTTTGAACAGCCTGGCAGACAAAGAAACCGCCTTCACTGTTTCTTACAGCCAGAAATTCGTTTCTGAAAGATTGATTAGGTTTAAAGTAAAAACAATACTTATACTCTTTAAACGCAGCATACTTACTTATAAAAAACAATCAATTTGTTTTCAATAGATTTAGGGGTAGTTATGGTAGTTTGGCTGATTTTGGAGAGAAGCGAATCTTCAGGTAACGGACTCTGATAGTGCTGGGTACGCATACGCGCTCGTTTCGCTTTGCTACCTCCTGGGGACTTACTAGTAGATGGTTTTGGCTCACTGGGAGTGGAAGTTTTTTGAGCACTATTACGAGGCGATTCTTCAGCTTTTGGCGTTCGCGATTTGCGTTGAGGTGTTCTCGGTGTAGTTGCTACCTTCATAGGTGATTTTACTGACGTCGACTGCAAAACCAGCATTATATTAGTACATTAAAAAAAATGCTTTATTTCTATGTAAACACATACTTGCTCCCTGGGTTTTTGTGGCGTAGGAGGTGTTGTAGGAACATCGGCAGTGGTACTTTGTGCTTCAAGTTTCTGACATTCTTCTTTCTTCTCCTTTGTTTCACCAACTAGTGAAGGCTTAGGGGTATCTACATCATTCTTCTCTTCTTGTTTGTTAACTTTATCAACTTTTTCCTCATGTTTTGGCTTGTCCTCAGTTTTGGGGCTACCGGACGATGTGCTACTAGTGGTATCTACTTTACAGGATTCTACAGGTTTAGGTTTTGTCTCAACTTTCGTAGGAGAACTTTTCTCCAGTGGCAAACTCTTTTCCAATTTCTCAGTCGATTGGATTACTTCGTTCACGGGCGTCTTCGGCTCTTTTGTCTCTACTTCATCTTTTGCTTTATTAGGGGGTGATGTAGTCAATGTTGCTGGTAAGACTGGCAATGTTGTAGTAGCACTGAAATTGAGACATTAATATTTCCAAATGAGAAGCTTATAAAATTGCTTACCTTGATGTCATACTAGAAGCAGCACTAACTTGAGGCACTTCTGCAGGTTCGGGTACATGCTTCTCCACCTTGTCCTTATCAATTTTTTCAGCACTATTCTTCTGTGGTGGTATTACATGATTCTCCTTAATTTCATTGCTAGTTGTCCCATTACTCTGAGGCTTCTCTTCATTTGGTGGCTGCACAGGAGGCACAACACTCGGTTGCACTGGTTGTTGGGCACTTGCAGGCAAGCTTTGAATGCCTGGTATGTGTTGATATGCTTGGTTAAAAGGTGCCTTCGGTGGGCTATATCCTGCTTGTTGTTGGAACGAATTGTTTATGAACTGTGACATATTATGGCTTGTATTTTGAGCCATATTTATACCAGTTGGCGCGGCGGCGACAAACGTAGGGGTTGAGCCGGCTGCCGGTTTGCTCATCGACGACGGTGGCGGCAATTGGGTACTCATAACACATTCAAACACGTCCAACCTTGAACAAAAACGCACAGTTTTATTTAAGTTAGATGATGTTGATTTATAGCTGCAATGTTATGCCGCAGGCATAAGAAAGTAACTAAGGTTTATCTCTTGTTTACAGTACGATTCCGGCAAGTAAGCTGAGGCTACGCCGACTTCGACATAAACAGCTTGGGGGGAAGGAGTCAAGAGAATCGTGTGCGTTTTCGCTATTGCAAATGCAACCGAATGAGAGAAAAATGCGGGTGGAGGCCTTGGTGCGATGCGACGGTTGAAACGTTTAGTGGATGGTAGGCATTCGAGAGATACATATGTTGGATATAAGATGGATTACCTATGTGCATTGTATTTTCGCGCTAATTGATAAATTTATCGCACACAAACACTCGTTATGCTTACGCTTATGGCGTCTTCTAACTGTGCGACGTTGCCATTTAGCGGCGCGGCATCGGCTTGTAACATTCAAACGCGCATGCAGCGCCATTTTTC
>JARJDU010041994.1:0-15340 GCA_030264695.1 Lissagria laeviuscula
TCTATTCAATGTGACAGTAGTTCTAAAATTATTCGAAGTAATCATATACCTACATCAAAAGAAAATTGCATGAAAGTTTTAAATGAAAATGAGTCAAAACTTTTACATCTCGAAAAAATTACCACACTATCTTTTCATGATATACAAAATGATATTATGCGAAAAGTACTTAAAGAAATTAAAGATCCAGTAATATACAAAATTGAAGCTGAAAAATGCTCCAACGAGAAAATAAGGATCTTGACGAATCAAATAATTTCCAAAGAAAAGCAATTTGCATTGATGCAAAGTATACTTCTTTCAGCAGAAGAAAAAATAACTGAAATGAGGAATATCTGTCTAGAAGGTGAACAAAATATTGGGCTATTTTGTAAATTGGATGAATTTGAATTTACGGTTTCTGCTATACAAGTGGTATTAAAACAATTGCAAACTTGTTTTAGCTATATAGATGCAATCGGGATGATTAACATGGAGCTAAGAAATAAGTATAACATAATCAATAAATGTGTCTGCATAATTGGCAATAATATTTCAATAAATTTAAGTCACATCGACAAAATTAGAAATTTAATAAAAGCAAACCTACCGAGCGTACCTGATTTAGACACCATAACAAATCAATTAAAGTGTTATGAAAATCAACTAGCAAAGTTGTTAAAACTGTACTCGGTTCACACTAAAGTAAAAGAATCCAAAATTATCTTGGAAGAAAAAAATAAAATCATTAGTGAATTGAATAGGCGTGTTCAGGTATTACTGACGGACTTGTCACAATTACATATTATAAATCAAGAAGCATGCATGCCTACAACATTAAATTCGAAAGATATTCCTAAATCACGAAAACAGATTAATCTTTTAGAACGAGAAATTGCCTGCAAAGAACTTGAACTTGCTCTTCTTCAAACTGAACTTTTGTCATTAGAAAAAAGTTTAGAGTTAACTGAGAATATCACTAAAGCAAGACAATCCCGCGTTGCACAAATCTACAATCCAGATGATTTTGTACAAACACTTAATGATATCCGAGCTAAAGTTATAAAATTGAGACGTAATTATGCCTATGTTATTATCAATAAAAAGATAAGCGAAGCACTTGATAATGCAGAATGTTTGGAAAATGTTATAGATAATCATGTTTTGATTGAGTTAAATCATTTAGATAATATCAGTGCAGATACTAAAGAAAAACTTCAGAACTTACCCCATTTAAATACTACTGTGAAACAATTGCAGTATTATGAAATCTTACATACAAAATTGATTGAGTTGTACTCTGTTTACACAAAAGTTAAAGAAGCGGAAGTTCTTATTATAGAAAAGCAGAAATCGAATGCTGAACTGAAACAGAAATGTGGCAAATTACAACAAACAATATCGGAATTACATAAAACAATTAAATATGTAAAAATGTGTCAAGATTGTACGTGGACACGTATGCCCGCATCATTAAATACAAAATATGATTCTGCAGGAAGAACTTTAGATGTAGGAAGTTTCAAACATGAAATACAGTCTTTAAAAGAAAATAATTGCCAATTAAAACATTATATCTGTAATTTCCAAGATGCTAATTTAGTAAAACACAATCAAAATGATTTGAACCAAAAGGTGCTTGTCTTACAGAAAGAAAATGAAGAATTGAAGCTAATGTTGAAGAGTTTAAAATTAAAATGTAGTACTACTACAGATAAATTGAAAATTGTAAAGCAAAACAATGCTTTACAGTTAGCCAAAGCCCAATCGAGTGTAAATAAGCGAAAGCGTTACATCATGTACATTAAAATACTTAATAATAAAATCAAGTTATTAGAGACCAAAACTAAAACTTCTACAACTAATCGCATATCAATTGACATAGACAATTTTAATCATAATATGCAAAACAGTATTAAACGAAGGTCTATTTTTTTCAATAAGACCAATAATTTGTTGGAAACTTTAAAATTGGGAAAGGGTGATGATGAGGGTAACAATTCACAAAAAGTTAACATTAAAAACGAACAGAAAGCCTTACAAAATCAAATCAATCTCAACAATATGGAATTAACTAATGTATCAGAAAGTATTTCAGTCTTGCAGAAAGAAATTGAGGACCATAAGCAACAATCAAAAATTGAACATGTTAAATTTTTTAATAGTGATCATCTTAATTTTACTGATTTTCTGAAATATTTAAATTCTAAGCTTAAAAAGCTATGGAAATCGGTTTATAAAAACTCAGATATTGAATATATTGAAATAGTATGTAATAAAAATAATATACCTCTTACAAATGATAGTGCAAACGGATTTATTATAATGCAAAAGATAGGTGGAATGTTAATTGTGATGAAAGACTCTTGTACTGAGTCACAAAAGGCATTGGCTTCTATTTTAATTCGAATCGCCCTGTATGAATTGTATATTGTAAAATGTGGTATGTTAGTTTTGTTTGAACCAACATATAATCTCCCAATCGAATGCAATGCAGGGTTGAGCCAAATAATTGCCCAATTGATTATTGATTATGAAGATCGCTGTCAAATACAAGTTTTATCTACTGACAATCATTTTAATTCTTCTTTGAGAAAGCCAGCAATCAGAAAAGTATTTAAAAAATATTGCGTATAACATGAACTAAGGATTTTATTATTAAAACATTAAATAATATATTGTTTATATTTTTTATTTACTTATTAAACTTGTACTTATTTAATGATACTCATAGCATTTCTTTCAATTTTCATTCGCTTGTCATTTTTATTCAAATAGCATTTGTGGAATGGGGTTTTAACATGAAATTTTTGAAATCTATTTTTTAGAAGGCTACCAACATTCAAATTGCATCATACATCTCGCTCGTTCCTATTACTTTGCAAACTGTTAGCGTCGAGGCCCATCGATCCTGAGCGTCTTTCGAATTTTGAAAGCAGTATTTCACTCACAAAAAATCAATTCTGTACTTCTTTCAGCATCTCCACCCCCAAGAATGAATTATGAATTTCAATATTTCTTTCACAATGCATTGCGCATATAATGGCTGCTTTGTTCATTTTTATCTCATTTTGCATTCCCTCCCTATAGTACTATCTATATTCAAAGGTCTTATCACATTTTTGCGTCGGTGCCCCAAATTTGTAGGGACGTTCTGCACGAGATTAATGCCTAATCTCACCGCTTACACTTAAAGTAAAGCTTGGTTAAAATTTCGACGGGCAACGCTAAGTTACCAGGTATAATTATATATTATGTTATGAAAGTAATACTTAAAAAATATATAATCTTTAAAGGGGTACTTACCAAACATCTTTCATCTAGAATATACAGTGAAATCTTGCATAACGAGCATAATTTGTTCTAGAGTCTCACACGTAATGCATAACACTCGTTGAGCTAAACAATTTTTACCGTATAAATTAATATAAAAAACGATAATGCGTTTCATTTCAAAAAAATACTCAAAAATTGAAACATTAATTTAAACAAAAATGCATACTAATTGTTAAGGAGCGTAATTCATCTTCATCTTTTCTTCTATTGTGGAATAACTAACCAAGAATGAGAATTGGATTTGCAAAAAAAAGAATTGAATAACAAATTAATATCATACCTAATTTCTTTTTACT
Organism: Lissagria laeviuscula; assembly: GCA_030264695.1. Taxonomy (NCBI): domain Eukaryota; kingdom Metazoa; phylum Arthropoda; class Insecta; order Coleoptera; family Staphylinidae; genus Lissagria; species Lissagria laeviuscula. The sequence goes on from JARJDU010041994.1 coordinate 3,612, forward strand.
AGAAAGTTGTCCAGACACATCTGTTTTTGCCGACGGTTCAAAATTTGGTAATTGAATAAATTTGTAGCTCGCATAACTTTCTTTTTAGTAGGAAGATGCTTCTCAATGTATACGAGGCAACAGTATTCCATACTTTCATCATTTTTACGTCACTCGTTATGCAAACTATTATTTGTCAAACTGACTAATTATTAAAAATTATTTTTGCTTGATATGCAAATTGCTCGTTATGCGAGGTTTCACTGTATGAAATAGTTTATGAAAATTATTTCTATGCTACTTGTAGTACAATCAAACGCGACATCTATCGATTAGTGAAAGATTTAGATCATAATTTATACATGAATATATATAATCTATGATGAGTGATTTCTAACCAAAAATGTTTTTCACGTGTTTTGAATTTGAACTTAAGTAAATCAACAAATAAATTTATATTTATTATTTTCCAGAAGTTTATCTAGAACCAAAATGTCGCAAGGTAGTAAGATATTTGTACCTAATAGAGGACTAGGCTATGTCAGCAACCACATACCTTTACAAGTGAGATACATTAAGAGCCGAAAAGAGAATTTGATTGTAACATGTGTTGGCAAATCATTTCACACATATGGCATTAGTCACTTTGGTTTATTAAGCGTGAGTGGCTTACATCCTTCTGATATAACTGCAATGACAGCAGATGCATACCATGTTTACACATCCTGTAAGAATGAGATCTATGCCTGGCGAAGAGGAACTGAACTAAAACACACCTACAGAGGACATAAAAATGATATACATTTGATGTTACCATTTGGTGCACATTTGATAAGCATTTGTGAATATGGTGAACTGAAGGTTTGGGATATCAAAACAGAAGCAATTCAATTAGAGCTAAAATTTGATAATAAAACATTTAACATTTCGACGATACTACATCCAAGTACATATATCAATAAAATATTACTTGGTAGTGAACAAGGTACTCTTCAGCTGTGGAATATCAGTACAGCCAAATTAATATATACTTTCCTTGGTTGGAGCAGTCCTATTTGTTGTTTAGAACAAGCACCAGCTCTAGATGTTGTAGCAGTTGGTTTGGCAAATGGGAAAATTGTATTGCACAATTTGAAATTTGATGAAACAATTATGGAGTTCCAGCAAGATTGGGGTGCAATTACATCAATATCATTTCGTTCAGATGGACATCCAATAATGGCAACTGGTAGTTTACCAGGGCATGTTGTCTTTTGGGATTTGGAGGAAAAGAGAATTGCCTCACAAATTCTTGCAGCTCATAAGGATGCTGTCACTGGTATGGTTTGCTTACCATCTGAGCCATTAGTATTGACTTCATCAGCAGATAATACTTTGAAGCTGTGGATTTTTGATATGACTGGAGGAGGTGCGCGACTGTTAAGAATCCGAGAGGGCCATTCTGCTTCTCCTACATATATTAGGTTTCATGGAGCGAATGGTCATAACATTTTATCTGCCGGAGGTGATAGTACCGTTAGAATTTTCAACACTCAGACGGAGCAATTTAATAAAAGCTTGGGGAAAGCATCTTACAATCGCAAAACTAGTAAGAGACGTGGTCGATTAGCGGATGATCCTTTGATAATGCCACCAATTGTTCAATTTACTTCGGAGACAACAAGAGAGAAGGAATGGGACAACATTGCTTGCTTACATTTGGGTAAACTAATATAACAAGTTTTCACAAAAGAATATTAGTATTTTTATTAAAATAATATATGTGTAGGTCTGCCTATGATAACGACGTGGTCATATGATAAATTGAAAATGGGAGATTTAAAGCTGCTTCCGGAACGTTTACAAAAGAAGAATAAGGATTTGGATGAAGATGTTATCGCAACCACTATTTGTTTGACGCATTGTGGGCATTTTGTCATAGTTGGTTATAGTAGTGGCCATGTAGACAGGTAAGTTTTATATAGAGAAATATATAAATGCACATAGTTTTGAATACAATACACTTTTAACATAGAGAAATGCCACACATTAAATTGGATATTATGAACATAGCACCAAGCAAGCATTAATTCAAAAACTTAAACTTAAACTTAAAAAAATGGATACTTTGCACTTTAAAAAAATTAAACTTTGCACTTTAAAAAATGGACATCTTGCTGTTTGAAAAATGGATACCTTTAGCATAAATTAAATATAATTTAGAAAAAAATATATAAAAAAGATTTATAATACATAAAAGCTTTATTTCTCAAAACAACTAAGAAATATTATTATTGCAAAAGCAATGCTTTTTCAGCTCTAGTAGGCCGACCTCTGTTTCTGTCCAAGAGGTAAACTTTTTGCTTCATTAGGCACATACTCCTTCTCCATACATATTAACATCCACAAGTTATGCTTCCAAACATATTTTTTTGCATAAACTGGACCCGAGCATGTAGATATTGTAGAATTTCTGTCACATGTAACTGTTACTCTCTATATACAGTTGCTGTACTCAGTTTTATAACTATCAAATGAGTTCCATTTTAGGTATGCATTTTTATATGAGCGAATCTTTTCGTTATTATATGACAATTTTTTATATACTTTTTTTTTTCTTAAATTTTTGTTTCTTGATGTAAATTATATTTAATTTATGTTAAAATAAATAAATTAATTTTTTAAAGTGCAAAGTATTCGAATTAATGTTTACGTGGTACTATGTTCAAAATATCCGATTTAATGTGAAAATATATTTTTTATATATATAATATATATTAATTCTTTCGTGCTGAATACATTTAACTGAAGTGGACTTTTTTTTCGTTGTTCAATTTATTTATTTTGTGCAAATTAGTTTTATCTGAGCGAATAGGTAAATTAACGGGCGTTTAATTCCATCATTTTTATATATAGTACAATTATTTTAATTAATTAATTTTATTACGAGATTCAACATCCAATCTGGCTTATGGCGTGATAGCTATGGTAAACCAAAGGCTCATAATTTGTCAATAAGAGGAATAGCAACCGATGGACTGAATCAAATTGTAATAAGCGGCGCGAGTGATGGCGTTATTAAGTTTTGGAAATTCAAAAGCAAAGGTAATGCTTTATTAATTCTTGTATATAGTAATAATAATAATTATATTTTAGATGCAATAAATCCTATCACAACATTAAACACCGAAGAACCGATACAATTCTTCCGGTCCCATCGTGAAAGTTCAATGGTAGCTGTTGCCTTCGAAGATTTTACTCTACAAATCATCGATCTTGATACAAGAACGGTCGTTCGTAAATTCGCAGGTCATAGCGCACAACTAACGGATGTAACTTTCAGTCCGAATTCCCGCTGGTTAGCGACAGCTGGCATGGACTGCATAATTCGTACATGGGACATACCTTCCGCTCAATTAGTCGATCAATTCCGCACTGAGATGGCTTGCATCTCTTTAGATTTCTCCCCAACTGGCGAAGCTCTTATTACTGCACACATCGATTATCTTGGCATCTTCATGTGGACAAATCGTACCTTATACCAACACATAACTTTAAAAGCGCAAGACCTCAACGACGAACCAGAATTAGTTCAATTGCCTGAAGTATCCTATGGCGATATTGCCGAAATTGATAATATCGATGAAAAATCCAATGAATTTATCTCTCCTGAGCAAATAAGTCAAGAACTCATCACACTCTCTGGCCTAGCTACATCCAGATGGCAAAATCTTCTCAGTATCGATATAATTCGAAGTAAGAATAAGCCCAGGGCACCACCAAAAGCCCCAAAGTCAGCACCATTCTTTCTACCCACATTGCCATCATTGAATTTGCAATTCGATCTGACCAAGGACAATAATAATGGCGAAGTTTCGAAATTAATGGTAGCAAGCTCTATAAGTAATTATACCGAGTTCGGAAAAGTGTTAATTAGAGCGACCACGAAGGAAGACTTTGAACATGTTGTAGAAAAGCTTAAAAGTTTTGGACCGTCAATGATCGAACATGAGATCAAATCGATGTCTCCTGAAGGTGGTGGCAATATTGAAATGATGGTCCAGTTTTTTAAATGCATAGAATTTATGCTAATGTCGAATAAGAATTTTGAATTGGCCCAAGCTTATTTGGGCGTGTTTCTGAAATCGCATGGCACGTTAATTGCCCAAGAAAAGAAATTAAGAAATTATTTACCGAATGTACAAAGTTGTACAAGTGTTGCGTGGAATCGTTTGCAGGATAAACTTATGTACAATTTGTGTATTGTACAACATGTTAAAAACGTAATTTAGTTCAATACAATTATTTCTTAACTCTAGGGCTCTGTTGGAGTTTTTTTATTGTTTATTTTAATTAATAATATTGGTGATTATGGTACAATGTTAAAAACTTAACGTATTTCTGACCGTGCACTATTTAGATGCAAGATTTTGATGGTCTTATGATACAACTGGTTGAATTAGACTATTAACAAAAGTAAAACAGGCCGCCAATTGTAGATCAATACTTTTGTACGCAACTGAAGGCCGGTCGTCACATTTCAAACGCTCATATTTTTGATAGCATATATTACAGATAAGAATATTTTTACTTAAAAGTATTATAATAACTAATAGATCATTACAAGTGCGTTCTTCCTATAAATCAGGTCCGGACAACCTTTTAAGCGAAAGGGCAAGATATTGGAAACCTTTGCGGCTTACTTTACTACTACCCTAAGGCTGCCCACTCACTAGGCAGCCACCTGACATGTTTGTTAGAACCCGCGCACTAGACAGCAAAGAAGTTCTGGCGGCTGCAGCCACGTGGATCCCGCAGCCAGCTAGCTCATTGTCAACTTTTGAGGCTGCCTTCAGTATCTGCTCACTTATCGTACTAACCATAGCAATTCCAATTCAAAATTCGACTCGTCAGTCAATCAATCAATCTCACCAGTTTTTGGCTGCTCAATATTTTGGCCGCTTAGTGGGCTTGAAGCCTTAAGGTATTAAATGGCTCTCGCGAGATTTCAGCCCACTTTAGCCTCTTTATCTATAAGGTGTGGGCAACTTTTTTTTCTTTTCTTTGTTGTACAGCCTTCTTCACATCCCGTTATTGCAAATACGACCTAGTATAGCTCGAAGGATTTTTCTTTCAGTAACCAATAGCATTTCTTCATCGCTTTTTGCTAGTACCCACGTCTCTGACCCGAACGTAAGTCGACCGTTTGAGTGATAGCGGCAGACATAATTTTTAGTCAAGAGTTCATCTCGTTTTATTCAGACATTCTTGGTGATTTATATTTTATGTGCAAACCGAAAGTTTTGACATGTAGCGTTGATTGAAGGAGTATATAGACGTGTGATACTCCACTATCCCATATAACCAGCCTCAAGGCAACGTTCAGATGAACGCGGGTTTTATCTGAAAGCTAGCATGGCTAACATGGAAAACGCTTTTACATGGATCGGGTTCAGATGAGTGTGAGTTAGCAGGTGAACGCTTTCAATAAAAGTGCATATTATTGTTGTAAACGCTCGTCACTTGTTTACCCAAACAAAAAGTAGAATATTCATGAATATCAGCAATAGATTAAAACTTTAAAATAAATTATAAATAATATGCTACCGCAGTTCGCTGATGAACACCTAGAAAGCAAGTCAAAACGAGTTGGAGAGATTGAACAACAATAACGTAGACAACTATTTTTATTTAATTAATAACCTGAAAATAAACAACAAAAACAAATATCAGTTCAGATCTAATTCAAACTCTGTAGTATGAACATGATTGAAGAAGCCAATGCGTAAAATTGACTGGGCATGATGGAAACTTCAGAAAATGTTGATGAAAATATTATGAATGGATTCCACCTGCAATTAAAATGGAAATTATTTCAACAAACTATATATTTTAATTAAATAATTCTTTGTATTTAATCAAACTCAGAAACCCTAATTATCTTCAATTCTTAAATGTTCAGTAGGATCAATTGGATATATAAATTCATCATTTAGCTTAGTTTCATTTCTATTAAAGCAATAATATAAAATGAAAGCAGGTAATTACCTATTTGTGCATATTATGCTCATCTCTGCAAATATATCCATCTTCTGCTTACTTTGCTTTCACCTGTAACCAAGTATTAAATTAATAAGTAGGTACTTCAGGAATCATTAAATTAATTATAACGAATTTCAGATTTCCTATTTCACTTCAGTTTTTGTGTACATTCAGTAGGATCAATTGGATTTTACAAATCATCATTTTACTTACTAAGTTATAACTATTATCTAATCAAAAATTGCTCACCTATTTAATGTAGTCAGCTAGCCATCTATAACAAGATATTCTTCTGGATAAAGATGATATACCTATCAATTAAACTAAAAACACACACAAATGCATACAATACATTTATATTATTTAATACTTTCCACCTTAATTCAAAGATAAAATTCACAAGTACAAATGTATTGTATTAATCATGCCATATCTTTATTTAAATTCAACATTGCATTCCTTCTAAGAACTCCATAACAACACACCATGATGATCATTATTACACAATTACATCATTCAAACCAGAAAACGGTTATTTGTTATCGATTGAACTTTAAAAATTATTTGGCAATCCTCATTGTGTAAAATTATAAAGAATTCCATCCCATGGCATGAGAATCGTGAATATGTGAACTAATTTCAGAGTCATTTCTAAAAGTTGTCATTAAATAAAGACGAAACAAAAAAAAAAAAAAGAATAATTCACCGGCGAGTTGAATCAATTTTTTCAAAGATTTTATATACTATTTTACCATTATATATAAAAATTGTATTTGTATTATTTCCCAGAAGGTGTCTTCAACAGTTGCAATCTAATCCGTTACAAAATACTGTGTCTTATTAGAAAGCTGCCGCCGCTTCAGTTTCCATTGGCTCTGCACCGCCCTCGGTCTTCTTTTTCTTCTTCTTGCCAGCTTTCGGATTGGCAGAACTATTTAAAAGTGATTTTAACTCTGGATCAGTCACTGAATGTGCCGATTGATACACGTCAGCTTCCAATGGCAACCCAGTAATTTTATGCGGACCATTAGGCATTAATAATACCGTGAATTTGTAATGCGCCACAATTTCGCCTGTAATTAACACGTATATGATTAATACCTTGCAATAATTTGCTTTTATATGATCTAATTAATGTAACTTCAGATTTCCTATACTCTTCAGTTTTAAGAGTACATTCAGTAGGATCAATTGGATATTTAAAATCATCATTAATTCAGCCAATAATAGTACAAAATCATACTGCAATTTACCTGGTTTCTCATAAAGAACTTGGAATGGTTCAATCAATTTATGGCTGACACATTCAACAACACCCATTTTTGCTTTAGTTTCGGCCGAGAAGCTCCTCAGATTGAAAGGCATTACACCATGCTTCGTTCGGACTTCACTGTAGAACATTCTCGACGCTTTCAGCTTCAATTGATAGATTTCATCGGTTTTCTTGTAGATCGAGACTCGAGTATCGGATTCCTTGCCGACACCTTCGCCAGTGCTAATAAGTACATCCATGGCATACACTTCATACTTATCGAATTCAAACTTTTCATGCTCTTTCTTTTGCGCATCACTGGGATTTTGAATAATTGTTTTTTCGCCATCAATTTTGAATTGCTTTAATTGATGGCTAAGCATACCTTCAACTGGTTTACACTTATATGCCTCAGCAACCTTCTGCACAGCATTAGTTACCGCATATGTTTCATTTCCAGCTTTTAATAGCCTCAATGCTGCTTGCGAAGCAAAATGTGCTGCTAGTATGACATCAGCTTTTCTGCCTGTAACCTTGTTATCACTAGAAGCACCAATGACAATTGTGTGTGCTACAACAGCAATAAATCCATCTACATGTGCACCCAAATCACTGCAAAATTTATTATATTATAATATATATAATCAAAAAACATGTGTTTACTTACACTTTAGCTACATCCTCATCTTTAAGTGTATAATCTGCCTCGCTAGGCACAGGAGAATAATGGCATACACAATTGTTCACAGAAACGCATGTTGGGAAAGCAATGCCCTTCTTCAAATCCTTTTCTTTCTTGAACACTTTACCGGTCTCCTCAAGCAAAAGAGAGTCACCAAATTCGCAGATTTCTCGAACAGACGCTCCAGCCACGCACTTGTCCAAAACTTGCTTAAGCACGCCTAGAAAACAACAAAAACGTGGTTATGCTAAACTAAAATACTGATCAGCGTCCTCCGCAAATAACTACATAGAAAAGTAAGTATACTACTCATTCAAACTATTTTTTACCATTATATATTCAAAATTGATAAGAGGATAGGAACTGCAAGGCAAGCAACTATCAAATAAAAATATAGGATTTCCACATGGTCCAACACTGATGCCGACCGGCATAGCAGCCATATGGGCCGCAATTCCGACATGATTAAAGTATTGCAATTCATTACGATTCCGCACCATCCAGTGCTAAATGTAACGTGTAATTAACGGGCAATAACTCACGGTTTACAATTTCTCCAGCCATCTTATATTTGGTGACCACCAAATCTTCGGCGATGGTCTTTTCGGCCACATCTTTGTCGTCCGCCATGTCGAACAGCTTCTGAATGTATGCTGCTTGTCAATCACGTGACCGAGGTTAAACTGACAATTGCCGCCGAAACGGAAGTTGCTTCAAAAGTCCCTAGATTTGCATGGAGTTACCGCCAAAATTTTATCACTGATAACTATAATTCATTTTTGGTATTACCTGGTTATGGTAATTACATAGCATTGACTATACAAATGTAAATTTTGCTATTCTATGAAATATTTCAAATGATAAACAATCATAATCAAATGGTTAATTTTAGTATTTGAATAGTGTAGGTTTTGTCGAGTGATACCGCCCGAACCAACAAAACTTACTAGAATGCAACGGTAAAATTAATTTACATTAAAAAAAAATTAATAATAAAATTAAATAAAAGGATATTATGCGTTTTCGTACTTCCGGTACAGATATAGTACTACTTGCTTTTGAGGTAATTAAAGTTGCCTAAGCATCTTTTGAATATGTAGCATATGGTGACCAGATTTTTTTTAAATAATTCAGTAGAATTCACTTACACACTTCCTCTCAGTAATAACAATTTTAATAAACAATAAAATAAACCCATTTTTGATGCTCAAATTTTTTTAAATAAATAAGATTTGAAAAATACGATAGACGGTTGATCAATACTTGACAGTTTTGAAATACGGGGCTGTCCCGGGTAACACGGGACGGATGGTCACCATAATGTAGCGTTAACTGTAGGAGGCTTCTGGAGGAGTATGTATACTTCTTTAGTCAACAGTAGTAAAAAAGATTCAAACCTTTTCTCACTTACACTGTTGCATAATTATATTTTTTTTGCCAACGCATATGGTCTTCTTTCGCAACGAAAGCATGGCTGCGTTATCAAACTCAAGCGCTGACACATACCTACGCACAAGCAGGAGTAGTAAATCGCCGTTCGTCATTTTGGACACATCGCCCTCGGCCCGCGTGTGCAAATTCGACATTATTTTAAAGAGATATCTATTTTAATGCATAAACGATAACAGCCTTAAAAAAAGCCGCGCCGAGTTGTATAATTAAATTGTTTAATGCATGAGAATAGCATCCAAAATAAACAAAATCTTAAAAATATGTGATCCGAGTGTAGTGGAGCATGGTTAATCGTGTTATGGAAGTGCAGAAGGATACGATTTCTGGCATTTACAAGGTAGATTACCTAAGGAATTATTATATATTTAATTTTTGAATGGGCAATATTAAATATGATTAATTTGATGAGATAATAATGTGATACTCATTTATATCTCGATTTTTTTTAAAGTACCATTAATTTAATTTCAATTGATAATAAAAGTATGTGAATAAATTAACAATAATTTTGAAATGGCAAATATTTGTTTAACAATTTCTCGTGGTAAGCGATAATTAACATAATTACTATGTGCATCCTTTGAATCGCAAGATACACATTTGCATGTGGTAGTTGTGCATAGTCTATGTGAAGATTTTACTCTCGTAGGAATATTTATTTAAATTGCGTAATACTTGCAAGGCTTAAGCGCATTCAGCACGTTAACAATGAAAGATTCCACTCGGCGTTGTTTTGCGTACTTGCTTGGTTTACATTTAAATATATTGCTCATTAACTAAATTATTTTTAGCAATAGTTATAATTTTATAAGGTAATAGTAGAATTCAAGAACAATTTTTACTCTTTCTTAACTAAAACGTAGTGTGATTCATTAGAGAGGTAATGGGTTACTGTGGGTTCAAACATGTTGCTATGTAATGTAGTTAGTACATGTTAATCATGGTGAGCATTATACATTATACATAGTTTACATAAGTATATGAATTAAAAGCAAAGACTAACAAGAGCTATATTAGGCTCGTAATAGAGTTTATTAGAAATTGAATGATTATGGTATAGCTTGGGATTGTTGTGGGCACTCTTTCCAGGATTCGGTTCGGGAAGGGGTTGCACAATATAACAACTGTTTATACTCTACGACTGATTTACTTTCGTTCCAATTACATACACCTGTTTACTTTCAGATTTATATATCTCTAATCGTTATTATTTACTATTTCAAACCAACCGTTCTCTTCCGCGTCTCAATCACAAGTCCTCCTTCTTAAACTAATTCAACACATGTTGACTTAAATCTAATGCCTAGGAACGGTGGGTGGAATCTAATCTAACAGGGTGAAGCTGTGACTTCGGGTTGCGTGAGGCGCCGTTCGGACGGAATGCTTAAGATAGTGGAGTGGAAAAGGCAGATTTTGAATTTACTTATCATACTAACTTACGAGTCTTGACTAAACAAATCAATAAACTATCTATAGATAAAACTACTTCTACACGCTTCTACAATTCTCTTAAACTACACCTAAGCAAATATCTAAATAACATATGTGTAACTCTTAAGCTATTGAGATTACTAGAGAATGGCGAAAACAGTGAAATTTTTGTATCTAAACTTAGGATGGATATGTAATGTGATGATGTGATTCAACGGCAAAGTAGATAAGAATTTTAGTTAAAAACGCTTATAAAAGGTGGCAAGGTCTGCCGGGAAATGCCTGAAAAAACGAAAGTTCTTTGCACCTTCTGCCCAGATATTGTCTATTTACCGCGTTCTTGCACAAAAATTGCCAAACGAAAACGCGATCGGGGCTCAAAAAATACAATGGCAAAATAGATAAAATTTGCTATAAGAAACGCTCATATTAATTTGAATGATCTGTCGGTAAATTCCTGAAAAAAAGTTTTTTGCGCTCTTGTTCCAAAAATTGTCTTTTTAACGCGTCTTTGCTCATAATTCGCGAAATAATGTCGCGATCGGAGCTCCAGAAGCACAACGGTTAAATAAATTTGCAAATAGAAGTGCTTATTAAATGTTAAATGATCTGTCGGCGAATGCCTGAAAGAAAAAGTTTTTTGCTGTCTCGATCCTGACATTGTCTTTCTTGCGCGTTTTTTGCACATAATTTGCAAAACAATGGCGCTTTCGGTGCTCCAAAATACAACGACGAAGTAAATTAAATTTGCAAATAGGAGTGCTCATGAAATGCTAGAGTTTCTGTCGGCAAATGCCTAAATAAAATAAAGTTCTTTGCGCTCTTGGTCGAGAGATTGTCTTTTTTGCGGGTCATTGCACATAATTCGCGAAAGAATATCGCAACTGGGGCTCCAAACATACAAGATTTAAA
>JARJDU010042077.1:0-14075 GCA_030264695.1 Lissagria laeviuscula
GTATAGCTTCCGGCCCAAACCAATGGCTTTATAGGTCCGGCTCAATCCAAGGTTTGGATCGGACTACGCCTATCCTCCAGGATTCGCAGCCACATTAACCAAAAAGGAGTAGGAGAAGTCATTAGTAATCTAATTACTAATGACCATTTCTATCAATGGTACTCACCTAATCATCGAGACTCGGTGAGTACCATTGATCATCATCCAATGCGGCTGCTAGGGTATGGTCTCTCGTATATGCTGTGGCATATGGACTTAGTATTCAGACGTATACCTGAACACGTAAGTCCTTATGCCTTTTGCATACACGAGATCCCATACACTTCGGCCGTATTGGATGACGTTTATTTGCAACCAATGCAATTCTAAGTCCGACTAAATTAAAAATTAATTTTTAGCGGCAACAGGAATCGAACCTGCGACACCCGCTTAAGAAGCAAGCATTCTAGCCACTGAGCCATTAGCTCTTCTTACTAAAACGGACTAGAGACTGATATTTATAGTTATACTCAGTCGGACTTAGAAAAATTTTTACTCGTCCGCATATGCATACAAATTAAATGTATGCAAATGCGAACGAGTAAATATTAATATTACATATTACAATTGAACAAATATTTACAATTTAATAAAAAAGTTAATAATACCAATAATTACACAAGTTTGTTAACTAAACTACAATCACAATTTGTTGCTGCAGGTCAGCCACAGGCTTCTGGTGCCGTCCCAGTGCCATCCCCCTTGAAGTATGTCTTTATCTAATGTTGATGAATCTTTGGGTTAAAGAGAGTCATCCATGTTGATAGCCCCCGATGAATGCTTGTTGACACTCTTACAATGACTATGGTTGATTGATGTTGCTGATAATTTTCGCGTTGGATGCTGGCCGGTCCCTCACTTTTACGTTACTGGTCGCGCGAGATGAGAGTCCATTATTGCTGTTCATTGCTTTTTAATTCCTTCCTATATACTGTTGCCTAAAAATAATAAACACGTGTTAAAATTATTAATATTGGAATTAAACAGCTAAATATCTGCACAAACCTGCTTTGTTTCGACAAAAATTTGATCCGTTTTCGCAATCCTTGACCAATTTCTCGCCGTTTTTGGTGTCCTGGTTTTCCTGTTGATATAGTCCTTGAAATATCACCTAAAATAAAGCAAAAAAACTGTTAAAATACTAAAATTAATTTAATTATCATTCCATTCATACTTAATTTCTGGTGAGGGTATAACGGAAGCCAGGTTGTCGCTGAAGATGTTGCACTTCGTCGTGTCTCACGTCCTGATGCTCCTAGTTGATGTTATTGTTGCATCATCACCTAAAAATAAAAGGTAACAAGTGTCAATATTTTGATAAACCTAATAATCATGTTATGAATACCTGATGTCTGACAAAAGTGCTGCTGAATCCAAAGTAGTCTCCTGACACTTCTTGACAACATCACGACACCGTTTTCAATGCCTGAAGATAAGAACTTTATGTTCTTGATGATGGGGTCGATCTAGTCGGAATAATACGACGATTCTCGACGTTCTCCCAGCTAAGCTTTGCTGAATCTTATTGTTGATACATCCCACGATGTATGCTGACCGTCGAAGACGTTATATCTATTGCTGATAGACCGTCGAGTTATTTATCCTTTAATCCACCAATCCATTCAAAAATTAAGACAAAGTGAGTTAATAATATAATGCTAACTATAAAATTGTATATATACTTTGAGTTTTGTATTGCTGCTTCTCTAAATTTGTTAAACCGCCATTGTGTTATACTTTTCTTTCATTAAGAAACAATCTACACCCATGTAGCGACGGCGCGGCGCATCCAGCAATATAGTTTTGAAAAGGCGTTTTGAAAAATTCCCCCCCACACATATCAAAAAACACAAGTTTTAAAAACAATGTCGCACTTTCCAAATTAATTTCGGATATTTACGCAACAAACAACATTTTGTAAACTTAATTTACTTTGCGCTTCTATTTTTAATTCCCCCTTACCCAAATAGTTTCCGAGTTACGCTCACAAAAAAACAAGGCAATATTTTCCAAATTTATTTTGGGTATTTACACAGCTTCCTTTCCGGATTACAAAATTGATCAAAATTTGCTCACCTATTTTTTTAAATTTTACCGAAACAAAATTCCGTTCCGATGGATCGAAGATGCGTCCCGTGCACGGCACTTCTACGGCACTTTAAAGATTGTTATTAAACTATAATCAATTTTACCGATTACGATTACCGATTACAAAAAGTAATTTAACCAGTTCATTTGTTTATATACATTCTTTCTTCATCACAGAAAATTATGGAGAGAATAGTGATATCCGCTGTACCGGGCCATTCATTTCCTGCATCAAAATGATAAAGAATAAGTAAATTGAATTATTAAACAATTACAGTTGCATGATTTGTAGAGGCGATTTTAGGCTAAGGCGCGCCTTGGGGCCCCGCGCAGACCCATTACTATTTGTTTTTTTCTAAATTGTGTAACATCCACTTGACTGACTGATACTGCAACACGGCAAACCAAACCATAAGCGCCTAAGGCCCCGACTGTTCCAAACGTGCCTCTGATGATTTGAAGAACAAAACGCATTAATGCACGAAAAACCGTGGCAAAATACATATTTGACTATTTCAATTGTTGTACACACACACAGAGACTACAATAGAGCCGCATTATGGTTCCTTTCATTTAAACTAAATTTGGCATCAATAAATTGTTAGATGTTGAAGTTTATGTTATTGTAGATACTAGGATATTATCGAAATTCAATAAATTGGCCTACCTCCACATTTGTTAGTATCCAAGCATTATTGATGATTACACATAACTAATAATTAAAACGAAACTTTTATTTTTAAATAACACAGGAATAAAATTTAATAAAAATAATATTATAAAGAGCAACCGAATTGCGACAACGCGGTCCAACAATCGAACGTGAACTACGTGACAATTGCAAAAGAAGAAGATATCAAAATATCAATGACAAACCAAGGTGTCCAGGTCTAGCATACGTAAACAACAATGGAATCTTCTGCTTACATTATGTTCAAAACAATGTTATTCTAAATATGGTAGCTAACAATTTAAAACTAATTCAATTCTATTTGATACATTGATATCATAAGAGAATATAGTAATTATTATGCATTCCTTTATAGAATGACTAATTTGTAATCATTAATTTATATGGTATCAAATTAACATTATTTTTACAATAAAAACAATATAAATAATTAATTGTGATATAACAATTTACTTAATAATAATAAAATATCAAAAATCAGAATAGTTATTATAATAATTAATTATTTCATCCCACAAATAAACAAATATAACAACAACATAAGTTTATATCTTTAATTTAATGCCAAAGAATTATTCTTGCATGCATTTAGCTGCTTGTTCCATAAAATTAGCCATTTTAATATCTCGAGCACTTAATCCATTCACATCATGTGAAGACAATGTAACTTGAACTTTATTGTAAACATTGAACCACTCTGGGTGATGGTCCATTTTATCAGCCAGAAGAGCAGTTCGAGTCATGAATCCAAAAGCCTATGAAAACTATTATTAATATTTGTACATCGCTTAGACAATATAAATCACAAATAAAATAAAAATATATGCAATTTTATCTATAATAATATAATAATCCAAATAAAATAAAAAATTACCTGATTAAAATCTTTGAACATGTATTCCTTGTAAATAGCATCTCTATTGTTAACCATTGACCATCCTGATTGAAGCAGAGGATTTAGACTATCTTTACGTTCATCAGGAGTCAATTTATTTGCCTGTAATATTACTAATATTAATATGTACTAATCCAATACATTTATATATTGGTAATATATGTATTTTAATCAACTTGCCATGTTTTATTTTCTGCCAACTGTTGCTTGCACTGCCACGAAACCAAATGGTAAACACAGAAAAATAGAGAATAACACAGTGAATGCAGAGAATTATGTTAAGTCCATAAAATGAGTGGAATGGAAAGGAGACCTTGAAAGGCAACTATCAAGTGGAACCAGTGGCACCAATCATAAGGTTGCTCTGAGGGTCATAATCGATTCTGATGCTGGACGAAATATAGATATAAAATTGTATAATGTTGTCTTATATATTAGTTATCAATTCGGGGGCAGAGGACTAGATAAAATTATTTTGTTATTTGATGATAAAGAAGGAATAAATAATTAATTAAAGTAACACTGATATTACTCAGTTTGTAAATATTTAAGTTATATCTTTCTATACTTGAAAAAAAGTTCAGTAAATATGAACAGCTATAGCAGTAATTATTTTTGAAGAAAAAAAAAGTGGGCATTGCAGTAAAAAATCTTAGAAATTTTTACTCTAAATCTTATCTACTGAGATGACTTTTACATCTCGCATTATTTTAAATGCAATTACACCGCAATGAAAAGATGTACTTGGATAAAAATCCTTATTTAATGTAATTAATTTCACTGTAAAAGTATCTACTTTGAATTAAATTCTATTCAACGGTTAATGAATGTTTAATTTGTAAGAAGGAAGAATGACATAAGGTGACTAAATTAATTTCAAGACAGGGCAATGAAATGTGAAAAACATGAAGACTATTATGCGCGTTTCGGTTTGATGCATTCCGCCATTGATACGCATCAACATTAGCTTAAACAAAATTATCAGAATTATGTGAATGATGCGAAAACGTATTCAAACATAAACTAATATAATATATGAATAAAATCTACAAATAATTATTTATTTTGTCATTAATAAGTTGCAACTGCTCGCCCACATTTTGAATCCAATTGATAAGTTGTAGCTAATACAATTTGCGAAAGAAGTTCCACAAGATCTGAACACATCTTTTGGTCTAGAAATTTAACGTTTCCGATCGCTGTTCTAGGATATAATTACATTTATACTAGCATATGCTTTCATAAGTTTCTTAATAACTTCCACCGCCGTATTATTTCGTTCCATTCGACTTGTTCATGGTGCATTCAACAGGTGATGTGCTTTGCGCAGTTAGTTACCGGTGAAACGTAGCCGCGAACGCGTTCAGCGCAAGCTGCCATAACGACTTAAGTCGGTTTGAAAGCGCGCGCATTTTCTTCATATGACCAGTGTGTTAAATATTTAAATCTACGTATTATCACTGGAATTATGTAAAAATTAATGCACAGGATAAGACATAATTGTATGGTAAAAGTTAACAGTGATAAGTAAAAATTTGACAATTAACATTTTTGCGTTATTTACATTGTTTGAAAGTGTTGTAACAAAATAGTTGAATTTGCCGCTCTTAAGTTGTTTAAGTACATACTAAATTTATTGTGATTAATATTTGTGACTATGGAATTGAATTCCAAAAAGGATTAATTTCGGAGCATATCCAGGATTTTCAGAACATTTAACTTAAAGTAAAATGTAAATGTTTTAAGTTAGAGACAAACATCAATTAAAGGTATGTAATGTTATTTCTAAAAAATATATTCTTCTATCTGACTTAACTAAGAAACTTTATAGTTATCGAGTATTAGGCATTGTATATGCAAAAAAAACTGGCCAACCTACTCCAATTACCAAAATTGTTAATATTAACAAGGTAGTCAAAAGTAGTAAAATACCAAAAACAAGTTTTTTTTGCACATGAGCCAGATGTCGATTATGTATTATAACCACACGAGTACAAACATACCTTAAGTATTCTATTGTTGGCCATATGTGACTTAAGTATATCACATTTAGGCAAGAGAAGTAAGTGGTTCCAATAAAATGTTCTAAAGTAGATTCACGCATAAATATCTTCCAAAAAAGAACCGCAAATAAATCAAGTGCAAAATTACTTTTTTTTTCAATATAGTATGATCCTAAAAACGATTTTGAAAGTAAAACACTAATCATTATTTTCATGGGTAACTGGTTAAGCTGCTTCTTTGTTACTTTAAGGCTAATTTACAATGGTAGAATTGCAATTTAACACATCATGAGATAACCGAGGTTAAATTGTTTTAGGAAATGTGGGTTAAATATACTCTTCTATGGAAAGCAATTGATTTTTTTTTTATAGAATTACTTAAAACTTAAGTTTTTAAATAAGTTGTTGAATAAAATGCATAATAAAACTTTGAATTAATTTCATGTTCTAGTTTTGTTTTGGAAGGTAAATTGCAAAAGTGTAAAAATGCTAAAAGAATAATTTTGAAGAACAATATCTAATTGTAAAATGAATAATTATGCATTTAATAAGAAACAGATGAATTAATAAGCAATTTTTTAAGACAATTAGATATATTTTTGATTTCTAAATGCTACTTATCAAGGTTGTACAAATCTTTACTGAGAATTTGTTAGGAGAAGCTAATTTTTCTATATTTAGCATATTGCAAAATATCGGCAAGTTAATAATTTAATTTTCGATAATTATAGTAATTTGTTATTGATTGTTTTGAATACACTAATTTATAATCTGAATAAATACCCAAATGTGTTTACTAACTGTTTAATATTAAGTTCATTGCTTCTTGTTTCCACATTCATTGTATATATATTATAATGAATATGACAACTATGACACATAATAATTACAAATCGAAATAGACTGAATTTTTTTTTATAGATCTGAATGTCATTTACAAAAAAGTACATTTTATTATTTCTACCAAAAACCCAACTCTGTAAAAAGTAAAGTAAAAGTTTATTCATTTAAACAACAATATTGTTCACTCATTATTACCCAAAGAAATCCTCAATCCAAACAAAACTTATAGTCATTAACCCAGGTAACAATAAATTCTAGAATTATTTGCATTGCAGGTATGTATTGAGAATGTGCGTAACCATAGATACCCACCCACCAATGTGTATAGTAATCAAAAACTTTCATGCCTATTCCATGTGTATTATAAACAAAGTTATACATTTATATGATTCTACGATAAAGTGGACAATTTGTAATATATATCGATAATGATTGTAGTTACTTATCTTACTTTTCTATATAAATATTGATATAAATACAAAATTATAAAGTTTTCAGCTTTGACATATTAATATGGTTGCACTTTGTTTTGTTAAATTCGATAGAAATTTTGGAAAAAAATCAAATTGAACGAATGAATGTTAAAATGTGAGAAAATGCAATTTGCCCATAATTGGAACCTTTTTCCAGAGGCTAGAAGCATCATCCGTCCAAATATCTTCTAGAGAATGTAATGATCTTTCGAAAGATATATAATAAGTTTCTTTTGGATGATTAGCTTAGGAGTTGTGAGCGATTGAACATAAAAAGCAGGAAAATGTAGAAAACTGTATCAAACCTTATTTTGGGCCCTTTTACAATAGTTGGTAAGATCATCCTAAGCGTTGCTATTAAGAGAATGTAAAAACCTTTCTAACGCTGTACAATAGGTCCTTGTGGGATAAGCATTTCACGAGTTATAAGGGATAGAATGATTAAAAACACCGAAGGAGTTTAAACTGAGTAGCTCTTAATGCAATCTTTCCCGGAATGTTTACTCACATTGGCTGATTGCATGCATTATATGTAATATCTGTGGTAATGTGTAGATACTTCTAGGTGGTATTCTAGAATTTCAAGCGTTTTAAAATTTGCATTAATGTTATAAAAATATTTTACAAGTGGACAAGGAATTGAATCCAGGGCAGGGTCGATCATAGTCAACGCCAGTGCAAAACTTATGAAGCACCTCTTGGTTTTTATTCTTTTCATTACAATCCGTCTCCTTAATTTTATTTAACCATTGTTCGCCGCCCTGGTTGTATGCTCTGTGATTTCATATGTTTGTGTTCATAGACCGTTTATTATTAACGGTTAATTAATTATTGATTAAAGTAGCGGAGATAATTAGTTAACAAGCATGCTCTTGCTGCTGATGTAGACGAAGGAATTAATTCTAAGTTGTAAAATATATAAAACAGTATGAAATACACTTGTTGAGAGTTTATATGTATATAGCAAAGCAAATTTATCAATAAATTTCATAATTTATAGCTTTTTCTTAGACATTGTTCACAACAGATCATCTCAAATCTGCACGATTGTAATGTCAAATTAAACAAAAAATACCAAAAGTAATCGCAAATATAAAATACGACAAAAATATATTTATCATCATAATTCCAAAAATATAGCTAATAATTTTCACGAATAGTTCACTAAAAGTATCAACAAAATGACGGACCAATTAGAAATATATATCACGCCGGATTACATAAATAAACTAAAATAAACACCCGGCTTTTATCGATTTTGCTTGTAAATAACGAGGAAATCATTCTGAATGACACTGGCAATACTAAGAAAAGAATGAACTAAATGATTGAAGGGTGGAAACTAGACAAATGCAATTAAACAGTGAGTGATTATTCATTAAAAAAATAGAAACATAAAATTTGCATTCGTTTCAGCTTGAAATGTATAAATATTTCTGGAAAGATTTTCCTCAGCTGTGTAAACATAAGTTATACACACATTTAGTTAGCAGATTTTTGTATGTTGCATGTAACTAAGAGTCAGTTCTTTAATTACATCAACTTGTACGAATCTCACCCGTATCACTTTCGTTCTTTTATTACCTTCGAAAAGGGTATATCACTTTTACATTTAGTTAATACATGTCCACAAGTCTCATGTATACACAAGAAGGCCTGGTAATTATATACAAATCCATGAACAAGAGTACCATACGTATTATATTTCGAAATTGAACCGAACATATTACTAGAACACTAGATTACTATACACTACGGACATGCATGTGATAAAATTTACGTCAAAAACAAGTTTTTCTCTTTATATTATTTATCAGTGCATAAACAATCATTGTCTTTTATTTACTACGTATTTGCTTTTACTTTCATTCGATACGATTACCTATAACATTGCCATGTAATAATAAATCCTCACTTATTTGCCTCTCTTTATACAGGTACAAATTAAAAAATAATTTATTGTTGTCAATTTATTATACTTATATGAGAGAGATTTTAGTTTCAGCAATTTGTTAGCAATTATTTTCAAAAATATTTTCATAATTTTATTGTTTAAAATTACCCATCTCACAAGCAGCTTTCTAATATGCATAGATTTCACTAGCTGGCAAACACACACTGCCCTCATACAATTGTTGTTAACATTAACTAAGTTAATATTCGATTGTGTTGACATGAAGAAGAGTTTTGAGTATATACTCAGAATTCAGTAGCTTCTTGCCACTTGTCCAACTTGACGATGCATGGCGCAGTCATTAATAGCAGTCATTTGTGACAACTATACAAAAGATGTGGACATTAACACATTACACTTGATGACATGAGACATTCACATTATTTCCAGAAACTTTACTCAGGTTTCTGGGTTACATTACTTATAAATTTTTTAACCTTCGCCGGTTATTATTTTACTATAAGGTTTGTTTGTCATTGAATTCCATTTCCTACTATAATTTAAAAGTTTTTTTTAAATTTAATTTTATAAAATAATTTAAAAAAGTAAGAAAAGGAGGTTTGAGGCATAAACTTACTACAACAAGCAGTCATTGCAAAAAAAAAGAAAATATCTTGAAAATGAAAAATTATTAGAAAAGAAATTGTGCAGAAGTCCCAAGAGCGTATTTGCACGTTTTGGAAAGTTCTGCATTTCGTTCAATGTGCGTAGCATCGTGCCGTTTGACTGTACTTAGTGTTTTAGCTTAGATTTCGAGTACGCACGTACCATATGCACATCACGCTTTATTGCCAGTTGTACTATAAGCTAAGGTTAAATTAGAAATTTAATTTTAAATCAAACGATCAGAATTGCAGTTATTGATTTATCATACAGTTGAATTTGCAAGGGTAAATCTAATTATTACAATTTATTTAAATTAAAACATTTACTATAGGATTAATGCCCAATTGCATGTTAGTACTTCGGAAATCAAATTTGCTCGGGATGTATATACAATTTATTTTTTTTTACAAATCGTGGTTGTTTTAGTTGTTCTTATGCTTAGTTAAATGCGGCATTATTGCATGATAAGGAATGATTACGTTCGGTTCTGGTTGCGGAAGTCCAACGGCCTATAAATTTCCTTACAACCGGCATCTACAAAATACAGATTGTTCTAGTTCATATAAAGTATTTCATAATTTTGTAAGCATAAATTAATCAATAATTTTAATAAAAATTATTTAAATTTGTTTGCCTTTTGGTGATAACACTGTTCAAAGTTTGTTTTATATAGCAAAATTTAAAATTTAAATGGTTTATCTTAAACTTTGTTCGTTTTTCTCTCAAAACTATTAAATAATATTTCATCTATTATCAAAGCTTTAATTTAATAAATCTTAATATGATTTAAAAACAACATTTTAATCTTTCAAGATATCTTTCTGTAGAAATGAGTTACGCAAGAGTGAATGTATTCGTATTGGTAATTAGGTAAATGAAACATAAAGAACAATTAAAGCTTCAATCATATATGCCACTTCTATCATTTTACATTATTAATTTCTTTCTCATCGGTAAATGCGTTTTCTAACTGTTTGTTCTTTCTTTTGCGAATAGAACAATCATCAACATGTTATGTTAGTGTGAATGAGTCAATTTCAGAAGTTGTATATCAACTGAAGAAATGATGGAGTATCTAACTACATAAGTTTTGCACATGTAGTAAACATGACAGCTGCAAAGATTGTAACTTCATAAATGAAAATATGTTTTTTTCTTTCAGTTTAATATAGCTTTGCAACTAGAAATGGTAAAAACAAAAACAAATTACCTGGAACGCCTTTAACATGTTTTCGTAGATTGGAAACTACTAGTAATTGCTCAATGCTTGTCAATTTTTTAACGTAATTAGTTATTTCCTAGGAAACAAAACAATTTTGAGCTTTTGTATTGTATGACTTTTGAATTCAAATTTATGACTACAGAAATACTTCAATTATAAATCGATAAATACTTTTTGCATTATTAATATACATTTTGTATTAATAAGAAATATTAAAAAAAATATTTAAATACATTTGGATATTTCCATTGAGATTGGGGATCTCACCTTATTGTTTTCATACTATTGCCTAAGTCACTTAGAATGATGTCAGCGTACAATTTATTAACAAAATCCATTTTAACCGAATGTTTACTTGAATTTGTTGACAAAAAAATATAAAATATTCTATATTTCTTCAATTTAAAGAAAAATTATTGACTTTGAGTTAAAATTGTTAAAAATATTTTAGGGTTATGGTGATAAATATATTTTTGATGTGGTCTGCACAAATTTGCGAACATTTTAACATCGAAATGGTCGTTATCCTATTAAAATTACCTAACTTATGATTTTTTCCAATCAATGAATTTACTCATAATCAATTATTTTTTCGAAAATTTTGTTTATTTTTTACTCCAAAACTATTAGAAATACGAAAATAACATTTTAGATTCTTGATTAGAACATTAAAAGGCACCTACAACAAAATTGTCATTGAAATCGGAGATTATGAGTTTCATCCCTGGTTGATTTAAGATGAAATGATCCAACTAACTAAAGATAAATTAAGTTAATTACATTTTCAGAATATAATTGCGTATTATATTCCCGAACCCATAACACTTACTAATAATAATAAACAATTAACATTTTACGATGATGTTTATCAAAGGAAATGTTTTTCTCAACGAGTGCAATTGCGGTACGTGTGTTTTCAGTTATCTCACAGCATGATCCATAGAACACGGCTCCTCTCTGAACGTATTCTATGTACACTTACTCGCCTTACAGTTCCATTACGGTACATTTGCACCACAACGATAATACAAGCGCTGCATTCGTGATTTTCTTGTTTTTATTAATATTACACTGCATAGATATTGCAGATGCATGTCTGTCTCTCCTGGTTGATTACATTCATTCATTTGTTCATTCACAGGTTGAGTACGACATGAGATTGTTACTGCGTTCGTGAATGTAGTGATCATTGTTCCTCATTGTATAGTATTTTGATTAAGATTTTTCTATTTTAATTTTCATTTACAGTTCGATTTTAATATAATTAATTTAAAATAAAAACAGCAGCGCGTACAAAGATGGAGTGAATTTGAGCAATTAAATTGAAAGCAAGAATCAATGGCAGGCAGTCGATTCGGATTTCGAAAAGAACGAAAAAGACTAAGAAAGGAGTGTACCGAGTAGAAATCACTTTCACAAAATCACGACAGAAAACGAGCCGACAATACCAGCCATGTGCTGCTGTTGCTCGGAGGTATTTTAATGTGTCGAGATAACGATGGATGATCGATTGAGATTCAAAGAGTTTTGTGCAATATTTATGAGAAGTAGTCAGGATTTATAGAATGTAAAGGCGATATACTATAATATGGCATACTTTAATAATTCAATTCAAGATTAAATTTGTTACTCTTGTAGATGATTTACATGGTTTTGCATAAATAAGTGAAAATCATATATAAAAAGTTGTAGATATTCAAGATATTTATATAAATAATTTCTACTTTGACGCGCAAAAAATTGAATGTCACAAGCTTTCTTCTAATCTGGCAATTTTAATGTCCACTTTTTATTGATTTTTGAATGTTTTTAATATTATAATTTATCAATATGAGTTAGCATTTTATAGTAGATAGACTAGTGCTTATATATATCAATAAGAATATTTGCAATGTGTATAAAATTTAATTGAAAACTGTGGGCGTATATTCAAAGTTTATAAACATAAACCCTACTAGCTGTCTTTATCAAGTTGTGATACACGTAGAGCTCTGCTAAAGGCTATAAGGCTATTGAAACGCACAAACAGAAATAATTGCGATTATTGTTTATAAAGTAGTATAAGAACATATTGCATTTATCGTGTAACCATTGTTATAGTTTATTTGCCTTTTTATTTTAACTGCAGCAAGTAAACAATGGTACAACTATTTAAAATAAATTTTGTAGATAGCCAACAAAATGAACAAAAATAAATATATATTTAGTTTATTATCGGACCAAATTTTTTTTTTAATTACAACTACTAGAAATAATAAAGTTTTTAAGGCGAAAATCATATTTAAATATTTTGAATGTTTAAACTTCAACAACTATTAGGTATAGTGTGTGATACAATATAATGTTACCTTGAAATTATGATCATTGTTAATTTATTTATTGATATATAAACCAAACATTTATAAAATATTTGCTGTTCGCTGCTCTGCAGCGTTTATCGTGTAGGTATTTATAGCTTCATCAGGTAATAATAATAACAGGATATGAGAGTTCTTTACACTTTTTTGTGATGTCAAATCTATCTAATTCATAGTGATTTTACTAACAAATAACCAATGAGCTATAAATATCTATAAATTAAATTAAAATAGCATTTATATCGATCTAACTAGACTAGAAATATTTTACTTAAATTACATTAATTTATTATGTAATTTACATAATTAACTTAATAACCACCGATTATCTATTACATTATCGACATGTAAGTAATCACGATATGTAAAACTAGGAAAATTTGTATTTTCTCTCATTTTCAGTAAACTTTAAACTATCAACTTCATGTTAGGTTACCAGTAACATCTTTTCACTGAAAAGATACCAATGCCAAAGTGAAACTTTCACCGTTTATTCCTCTTTTGGCAAAAATAGAAAACAATTTCCGCAAATAAAAAAGTTTAAGTGAATGGCAAACATTTTTATTATCAATTCAATCTAAACTCTCTCATTGGAATTGATCTAATCGATATTTGTATACCATAAATTTGTTCCCAATTGTTGATAATTTTTAATGTAAACTATAGAATTTATATAACATCAGAAGAATGTGAATTTTAAAATAAATATATGAATACCGAATGTGTTAAATGATATAATTTATTTAGATCCTAAGCATTTCTGTTATTGAAAAAATTTCAAATAGCAACAACCAATTATGGATGCACACTATTCTTAAGTGAAAGTTATTTATTAACAGACTTATCTAAATATTCATCTGCAAATATAAATGTTGTAAATCAAACAGAATTTCTCCATCATGTA
>JARJDU010042089.1:0-10050 GCA_030264695.1 Lissagria laeviuscula
AGTTTTATGCTAGAAGATCTTTGGTAGTCACGTTTTTTAGTTATGGGTTAAACACAAAAAAATTCGGCAACGGTTGACATTTTTGCAATTTCTGCAAAGAAAGGTTACAGAAAAAAGTTTGTAGTTAATTCTATGTGGAAGAGGGTGAAAAGATGTGTACTTTGACATGTTTACAATTTTTCTGTGGTTACTGTTTACCGAGCTGCAATTTTGCTCCAAATTTCTCATCATCATTTCTCATCAACGCGTATCGCTCAATAATTTGGTCTAGGGATATCAAATGCAAGCTACTTTAAAGAGTCATGCATCGTTGGATAGAGCATCGAAAGATGATTCTTTTGGTATATAACACATTGATCTTTGGATGTAGCCTGATTGAGTTATACGCAAATTGATCAATATTGACAATTTTTGCAGTTTTAGCAAAATTAGCTACAAGAAGATGTTCGAAGTTAATTTTATGTGAAAGGGGGTGAAAAGATAAGTACTTTGACATGCGTACTATTTCTCTGTGGTTACTGTTTACCGAGCTGCATTTTTGCTCTAAATGTGCCCAAATCTCTCATTTTAACAACGCGTATCGCTCAAAATTTTTTCCTCAGGAAATCAAATGCAATCTAAATCAAAAAACCATGCACTGCTGGATAGAGCAGCGAAATACGATTTTTTAGGTATATAACACTTTAATGATTGAAAGTGGCGATTTTGAGTTATACACAAAAAAAGACAAAAAATCCGGTAAATTTTGACATTTTTGCAGTTTTAGCCAAATGTGCTACAAGAAGAAGTTCGTAGTTAATTCTTTGTGAAAGAGGGTATAGAGCTGAGTATTTTGTCATAAGTACCATTTCTCTGAGGCTGCTGACTACCAAGCTGCAATTTGACTCCAAATGTGCCCAAATCTCTCATTTTCACAACGCGTATCGCTCCATATTTTTGCATGACGAAATAAAATGCTAACCACCCCAAAGAGGCAGGCACTGTTCGATACAGCATCGAAAGTCGATTCTTTTGGTATATAGCATGTCTACGCAACATCACTGGTTGCATTCATGCTGAAAGTTTCAGTTTCCATTTAATTTCTTTGGATTGCTCTTGGGTTTTATGAAGAACACTGTTACCAAAAAGTAACTAGTACAAAAATGTATTTGTTACTAAAAAGAATCCCTAACCTTCTTTACTTAAATATAATAATTTTGGAAAATGACAACAACCAGTCTTAACTTTTCACATTTTACTTTTATTTCTTAAATCTTATTATTATTCAAAGCTCATAGAAACAAAATACCTTCTTATGAGCATGCACAATAGCTAATAAAAGTATAATGTGATTTAGTGCATATGCGATGGGTTGCTATACCATTTCCTGACAGCACCTATACCATTTCCCTTTCTAATATTTTTAAATTTTATATTACACTTTTGCCTTCCTTTAACCTGACGCATAGTACATAATACACACATGTTTATCTATTTGCATGATATATATCATATTCCTTTTTTGTTTCGGCATTAGTTGCGCATCTTTTTACTGATGCTCGTCGCACTCAGCTCATGTGTACTTAGCACTCACTCTTGAACTTCAGCTTCGACTTCAACTTTATGATAAATCAACGAGGACGAGTTGGGAATATTTCGCATTGTAGTCTGGCTTTATTCCAGCACGCGTTGTTTTACGACTAATTAACAACGCCGTGCAAATAATTAATTAATTAATTAATGCTATTGTTGTCGGGCATGACCTTTACACCGCGAATGGTACTAGCTACCTTGCATTTCTTTTACTCTCTCTCTCACACAGACTATCTTTTTTTTAAATAAATAATTATGATAACATTTAATTATTTAAAAAAGAAACAACCAATTTTATTTTGTGCTCGTTAAACGCGCTTTTACAACAAAATGAAGAATATTCTTAGACTATTTAACATAATAACCCAGCAAATATGGTCAGAAAAGCAAGTACCTATTTACTTAGCAATAATGTTTTCTCCACTCTGGTTTCAAACATTAGCAGCAGTATTAGCATTAAGTATGGATATTAGCACGGAGTAGTAAGTAACTAACATTCACCACCGGTCAAGTTCAATGTTTGAAGCAAGAAGCAAGAAGCATCGCAAGTGAACGCATTTTACAGCTGCCTGCAACAAGCTCTAAGCTCTTACGAAAACGCAAACGAAAATGAAAACGAACGCATAGTTAAGTTAAGCTTGCTACCAGCCATATTTGGTCAAGCGTTTTATCAAAGCGCCTTCCTCATAATTAGATATGTACAAACTTGGGAATATTTTAATAACTATTGCATGCTACAACCGAGAACCATCATGCATTGCAGTTGCCACAAATGTTGTTGCAATGTTTACTTTACTTACATAGTTTCTTGCTCGTTGTGCTATTACCTTACCGAAGAATTTACTGTCTTTTCTGTGATGTTTCTAAAATGTTGATTTTTAACTTTTTCCTTAATAAATTTTATTCTTGCGTTTAGACCAATTTTCTTTCGTTTCTTGAGAGAATGTAATATATAAACGGCTTTGATTTAATGACGGCATTTTGCCGCCATAATGCTTGCAATTACAACACGATCGCCGCCGCCTTACTCAAGAGCATTTTCTTCTCGTTGCTTTTGCGCCCACAACTTTATGCGATTACGTTTATTTCATAACTTTAACTACCAACACAATGAAACATTTATAATATCCATCTATCAGCAAATGTAATGTGACTTAAGTCGAGTGTTGGTGCGCTTCTGGCGTTGTGTTGTAGCTTCTAGAAGTGTATATGAGTGGCCCTCCTACGAAATTACTTTTATGTGTAGTGCGCGTTGATGAGAGTAGAAGCGCGACGAATTAAAACACGATTATACATTTTGTGTGGTCTTCAGTTGTCTATTGCTGCTATTCCATTCCTTCTAATCCATGCGATAAGTCTACGGTTACTTCAAGCTGCTCTGAGTTGACTGAGGGGAAAGTGTACAATTGACTTAAGACACTTTAGGCCTGTATTATATACGTTATATGAGTCGTAAACGCTGATGATTTTGAAGAGTACATGTCGCAATAATAATAAAAATAATAAACTCCAGCCAAATCGAAATCTAAACGCATCACTACTCTAGGATTTAATATTTTCCAAGTCATTGCATCGTTTTTACACTTTTCGTCTTGTAAAATCACTTAGTTGCATGTTGGATGCTACAATTTTATTCAGTATTTTTTTGTTGTTTTTTAAATAACACGCAATCACAATTGTTATATTTGTATTTATTTATGATATATATTATAATTCAAAAAACAAGTGAAAGTAATGTATAAACTTTGTCCTTGTCTGCTTGTGACAGATAATAATGCCATTGCTAAGTTAAATTTCGATTCTTGATGTTTTTCTTCTTCTGTGTGAGTGACTGAGGCTATTTCTTGGTTGAAGATGTTACGTTGTGAGGTTAGAGACAGAACGAGCTGCATCCATGATTAGCAAATTCCAAGCGGAATTATTTTATCGGACGTGACTGTTTCTTCTTGTCTTGCGTGCTCTTAAGTCTGCTCGCGTTTGTCCACGTTCATGGTTTGAAATGACTAAGATGTGATCATATGACGTGGTCGTAGCTTTGGACAATTTGCTAATTTATAGGGAGATGTACTTAGTAGCTTAGTAGCTTTGCTTGCTTTGCTGGTTCGCTTCAGAGTGATTGCTGTAATTATTCCTTTCTGAAACTAATGAATGTTCATAAATGTCATCCGGTCTAAGTAAATTCAACCTGGCATTACCTGACAACACAAAATAATATTATATGTAAAAAAAAATGTAAGTCATGCGGCTCCGGCGGTGCAATGCGACTGACGCTATGCGTGCTGACTCCTCTCTTTATACTCAAAGTAGGGTGATTTTAAACCACGCCCCTATGCTAAGGGAGCCGTTACACTGATGACGACCATATGCATCTTTATAAACTTCAGCTAAACTATTATTAGCTTAACTTCTAAGTGAATTGAAATATAATAATAATTCAAACTGTATATTATTTTAAATTTAATCGAAACCTAAACTATTTATTACAACTATTTGTTTAATTATTTTATTATGGGTTAATTTCACATTGATTTAACAAGTCTTTTCAAATATTGCACGGAAACTATTTCTAATGATAACAGACCAAATACTCTAAGTAAATAGTTCGAGCTGTCAGCAACTATAGGTGAAAGCTTCCGACATCTCGAAGCTTTGGTTTTGGCGTGCAGGTGTATGCTGATTAAAGGATATCGCTTAGATTACGGAAACGCCGAGGAAATTAGTTGTGATTGTGGTGAATCGCTGAGAGACACACAGACAGCTGTAAACCACACGAAATTAAAGGATTTCTGAATTTCCCTCATTTCTCTGTGAAATTGCACATTACCCTAGAATTTAGCTTGCGTGTATAGTTTCTCATTTCACATTCAAATTGCATTTAATTTAATTCTAATCAACTCAATTTAATTATTGAATTATAAAATTAAATTCGTTCGATTTATTTTAATTGTTTTTTTGAATTGTTGCAGGTATGTGAAGATATTCCTAACTTTCGCCTTCTAATCTAACGTCTCTACAAAGAAGCCGCACGTGAGTAAATCTAAAGTCATGACTTTACTACACTTTGCGCAGCAGAGGCATAAATGAAGACGGGTATTGGCAGTGGCATTGTTGTTACTTTTACTAGTAAGCATTGCAACGCGTTTGCAAATCTCAAAGGTGCGCAAGAGTGAAAATGTTTGCCTGACCTGAACGGCCTTAAACTTTAGCTTTCTGCGATTTCGCTTATATTATATCGTTGATTGTTGCCGACATTGTTGCTTCAACAGAATGTTCCGGCACGTCTCATCAGCTTCCATCTCGCACGTACCGACACGTGCGAAGTAAGCACAAACACGCGTTGGTTGCTCTCTGACCTTGCGCGATTAAGATGATGATGATGAAATTTGCGAAATTTCTATGTGTATGGAATATTTATCATGTAATCGACTCACGGCGGTAGTCTACACTCGACTGACACTCTGCTAATGCTCTCCCCTATTTATACTCGATCTTAGGGTATTACCAAGTCACGCCTCTTCTCACATTATTTTATTTTACATTTCTTCTGATAGAGGTAGAAATACATCTTGAACGGAATTATATTTATGAATTATTCTAGAATATTTACAAGACTTTTTACTTTGATATGTGGTTTTGATGTAGTTTGAATCGATCTACTTTAGTCGGCTTTGTGAATAAATGCTTTTCATATATTCAACTTTCATCCTTCATACGCACAACTTAGATTTTTCACTGGGCTACTTGTAGTCGTAGGTTTACCACCCTCACGATGTAGTAATATAAAGAATGTCGTCCTATACATACTTAAGCAAAACGCCCTTCGCACAGCGGTGAAGAACGATCGAACCCTCGCACGAAAGAAATCGAAGGGCGCTGCACGCGTGCACGCGTGCTCTCCGACCAAAAAGCGTTCCCAACGCCAGTCGTGGGTATGTACTCAAAATTTAAATCTTCTCCGGATGTTTTCCTAAATCCTTACTTATGCTTCACTGGCTGCAGTATCGAGTACGGCGAGCTAGCCAATAAAAAGTGTTCCGTTTTTATTGCGAGGATATGCTTGACTCGCAGGAATAGCTAGCAAGAAGCAGTGTTGACTGAATACACAAATCGTATCAAACTAGATTTTATGATTTTGTCGATTGTGCAATTTTACTTTAAAAAAAAAGTCAATCTGTCATTGGTTTTTCTTAAAATTAATTAAAATATTTTACTTAGACACTTAAGTCATCTTAGATAATAATACTACTTATATAATACGTATGAGTACCCTAATTTCCAACAATAAAATTACTATTGACAGCTTCGACCTTGAATTTTTTTGTGTGTGTGTGAGTTCTCCGTTACTTAGATTTAACCAGCATCATTAGCATCAATTTTAGTCTTGATCGGAATTCGGTAACAGACGGATACAGTCCAAGAAGTACAGTTAGCTTGCGCATGTGCCAATCACGTCTCAATTAAATTTAATTTTCGAACATTTACGAATCTCACGCGGCTACTATGCCTTATCTACCTCTGACGGCATCTATTCCAGCTACTTGAAGAAGGCATTCTTTGATTATTATGCGCGGCGTCGGGTGTTTGTCTAATAAATAAGCAATTTGCTTCTGCTGCCCGCATGCTGCGCACTGTTTTTCATTTATTTATGTCAATCATTACAGCAGGTGCCGGTATTATCTTTTGTTAGATTATTTATGATCTAAGGTATATACGTACAATCAGACGGTAGTTATGCGACTGCTTCAGCTCACCTCGAGTCTCCCCTTTTTATATTGCTACAGAGGGTAAATTCAAGCCACGCCTTTTGTAACGCACACTTTTATCACGATACTAATCTCTTCATATCTTTTAAACTAAATTAGATAGAAGCATTATTTAAATTGCAATGTATCATGTATTTAATACTCTTTTAATTTATTTAAATAACTAGGAAGTTTATTGCTTATAAAGCTGGGAAAACTTGTGGCAACTTTCTTTCAATATACTGCGTTTAATGCGTCTGGAATTAGATCACGCACAACGATATCACAGCAAATTCTCATCTATTTCATTTTTTTCTTCTCATTTACCCATCCATGGGTTAACATCTATGTTGCAACTCGAAAATTAAACTATCAGCAAACAATCAACGGTGAGTTTGAACATCTCCATTCTGCCATTAATTACATATAAATGAAGCATTAATTATGCAACCAACGATGATCGTCTTACATTACATAATAATTGCATATCGCATTGCAACTTTAATCCGCTTAATACACGACCATTATATCCTATCGTAAATCTCGGCTAGCGCCTTTAATGGCCGAATCTCACTCATCCTGCCTTGGTGGCAGACGTTCGAGCATTATTTTTTCTCATTCTCATGAAAACCATTACACTGCTGCGGCATTGTCTTATAATGAAAATACTATGAATGGAAGCTTGCGCATTCGTTGGAGCTTTATATTGCAAACATGAGTCAAAGTCATTGTCAAAGTCGACGAGTTCAGTTCAATATTTCTATCTATCTATGTATCTAGTTTAAGCGCGATGAATTCTTAGTCGTTCTTAAGCTTTCCTAACTTATTCCTGACTTGCTCGTTGCATGATATGACGATCCGTTATGTTTATATCAGCGCGGCGGAGTTTTATTCAATGCAAATATTGCAATAATTGCGCAATAAGCAGTTGTAGAAATGGAAATTTCATGTAAACTCGCTAGAGAGACTTACACTGGGATTAGGGCAATGACCAAGAAAATAAAAGTGTGTGTATTATTGATAATAATATGTGCTAGAGTGGAAATCATTAAATCGCATGAGGAAATTGATAAGAATGCGAGGAAGCTATTCGTTTGGATTTGCTCGCATGGGCATGTGAGAGTCGTGCGTAATGTGGATTAATGTGATTTACATGAATGTGTGCATGCTAATTCAGGTAGCTCTCAGAGCTTAAGTATAGTTAGCTTAAGTATAATTGTAATGATTGCTTCATTGGTATGATATTGCTATGATAAACTTATATGAATTAATTGTAATTAATTACTATTACCTTATATTAGTTGTTATGGGAAAATTTATATCAGTAATTAATGTAGGTATACTCATTTTTTTAAATAATTTTTTTAAATCGAAAATAACAAACGCAGGTATAACAAACAACCAAGTGAAGAGCTTGCAGGCAGCAACAGAACGTTTTACCTTAATTAGAATGTTTGCTTTTGACAGCCAATTATTATCTCGGTGTTGCCGGTTCGCCATTCACTCCCTGTTGCTTGTTGTTCTTCGTCCCTAGATTACTGCGCCCTTCACACAGTCACTCATCCCATGAATTGAATATTCGAATATGTGCACGCAAGGCGGTTTTCCAACAAATTGTATTACAAAAATATTTCAAAGGCGAAATTACATCAGCTATGAAATTGCACTTTCACCCAATTGCGTGATCCCTTAGGGTGCGCTTTGTAAGGTGGTTGATGGTTGCTTTTATCTAATTTCTTTGCACCTTATTTTGGAAATTAATCTAACATTGCTTTAGGACACATCACTTTTATTATTAGCTAAGCTGACAATTTCCAAAAATATAAATTAATTAATGGTTTAATTAATTAACTAGTAGTTCAGGTGGTTATATGCAGTTTTTCTCAATTTTTTATCTTTTTTTTCTTCAATATTTGAGTTACTTTTTTGATAATATTGATTATGTATAAAAATGCATAACAATGTTTTGTATTTTATTTAACGAAGAATAATAATAATAAATAAGTTATTCCTTTAAGTGCATCTACTTTGATAGAGCGTCAACATGATGAGCGACATGAAATTCGCAATAAATATGCAAATTTTGAATGCAGCGCGCGACGATCTGACGCGCTCTGGTGGCGGGCGTAAAACTTATACGACGCTCACAGCAGGCTGCGACCTGCGAGCACAACTTATTAATTGAACATTGTGTTGCGTCAGCAGGAGCTGCCGTACACTAACGCCAGCGCGAATTTAACTGCTCGCGCGAGTATTTAGTTTATGTTTGTATTAACCATATTTCCCGAAAGTTAAACCAAACATCATGCAACAACGATTTATATTTTCCACCAAAACAAAAATTAAGATAAAATATTTCAAATTACAAGTTTCATGAGTTATAATATTCTTGGTTTTTTAATTATTCAATCAATTGCAATTTAAATGTTGGATCTATCGCATTTAGTTTTAAATTTATAATGAGATTTGTATCATGACATTGTAGACATGTAGTGTGCGCTACAAAAGGCGTGGCTTGCATTTTCGCTGTGTAAAAGTATAAAAGGGGGAGACTCGAGGTAAACTGCGGCAGTCGTGCGACTACCGTCTGATTGTACACACATTAAATGAGTTTAGAAATAAAGGAAATAAACATATGTATATATATCAGGAGCTTTTATTTTATTTTGTTAATGTATATTGATAAATAGTATTGGAAGCAATTAATTTATTAATGAAAATTCATAAATTAAGTGTAATTTATCTGTTGGGAGCGACTGTCGCGATGCATGGGAAGCTAATTAAGTTAATGAGTCGCTTGTTAAAACATGTTGCTGATAGTCGTTGCGTTGCAGCCGTGCACATCGAAACTTGGGAAAGATGTTTCGTTCCAATCGTTTATTGAGAGTTTCGTCGAGTTGTGGTGTTTGATTTAAATGAAATTGACTACTATAGATAGTTTAGTTCTTCTGATTTGGGTAGAATGTTTAAGTTGGGAAGAACTAAGCATTTTGAACTAGATAGGAATATTATAATTGGTGAATTTTGAATATTGATAAAGTAAACTTAATTAAACTTCGATATTATTTTAATATTTTTAATTGAAATGTACTGAACTTTATTTATTTATGAACTAGGACTATTTATAAAATAATGGGGTGGATAATTGCTTAACATAGTAAATGGATGTAGAAATTGATATGTTTTGACGATTATCATTCAAAGTCGAGCATCATTTTAAGTGCACTTTTTCAGTTTTTTGCTAATTAGATGAGGACGCATTGTTGCTATTTGAATGAATTTATGCGGCTGCTTTTAGAATAAATTCTGAATTCAAAAATATAAAAACGATCGACATATTTTCGACATAGGGCAAGTTCAGCAATCTGTCAAATATAAAACTGCGTTTGTTGCAATATCTCAGTTACTAAGTAAGATTTGATAACAACTTTGGTATCATTGGAAAACCAGTTTCACGCAGATTCCAAATATGTATCACACTAAATACATTATTGCAGGGAATTATGAGATTTTGGTTACTAAAGTCAGACAACAAAAAAACATCCTCTCGTGGCAATTGCTTGAAATAAATGGCTAGCTTCCCATCGGTCATATTATAGTATAAAATGAAGATAAAAATACTAATTTGTTATCTTTGAAGTTATTTATTCTAAATATTAATTATTAATTATTATTTGCCAGCAATTAGAAAACTTGTTAAGATTGTTAGCATCACAGGAGGTGCATAATATAATGA
>JARJDU010042145.1:0-16390 GCA_030264695.1 Lissagria laeviuscula
CCGTTTGAGTTATCCTTCGCCAACCGTTAACGAGCAATTTGAAAAATTAAACGGCGCGCAAATGTTTATCATTATGGATTTAAGTAACGGCTACTTACAAATTTCGTTAACCAAGAAAACTAAAAAAAAAACTGGTTTTATAACCGGTGGTCAAAGGTGTTGATTTGAGGTTGTAATGTTTGCCCGGACCAATGCACCTATGGAGTTCTAACACGATATGAATTTAGCACGAGGCAGCCTAATCAACAAAAATTTTGTGAATTATTTGGACGACACACTAGTACCTGGTGCAGATTTTAGAGATATGATAAAACGGTTAACAAAGGTATTCAAGGTGTTGCTAAAGGCAAAACCTAAACTTAAATTAACAAAGTGCGAGTTTTGCGTTCATGGGGTTTGCAATAAGTGCAAACGGGATAACACTAAATGCTATAAAAACGGCAATAGTTTAAGAATTTTCAAAAACAAAAAACGTTCATAAAATCCGACGGTTTCTTGGATTGACCAAACACATTAAAAAATTCGTGAAAAATTATGCAATATTGGCGAGATTATTAATAAAACTGCTGTAACAAACTGTTTCGTTTAAGTGGGTCACACAGCAAAAAATGGCGTTCAATCACCTAAAAGAAGCGCTGATACACAACGCAACATGACCCTGTTGTTTACATTGAGGTGCACACAAACGAGAGAAGTCAAAAACTCGCGGGAATATGGTTGCAAAAGCAGAAAAGTGAATTGAAATTGGTATAATGCGTCAGTAAAAAAACAACCAAGATTAAAAAAAAATACTATTCCAGAAAATTAAAATTATTTGCTATAGTTTGATGTGTAGAAAGACTACAAGGGTATTTATTAATTACAACATATACAATTGTCACTGATTGCTAATGTCTAGTGCAGATCAATGCACAAAAGACGCCAAACCCACAATTTGGAAAGTGGCTAAATACGCTAAACTAGTATTCAATTGTGCACAAAACGGGAGCGAAAATAGCTTACATCGATGCACTCAGTCGCGCACCAGTAGAGCAGCCGGCAGACACCAACGATTATTTAGTACGGAAGCGACTAGATGGAGCAAGCATGATGATGGTCGACTAGAAAACTGTTATCGACATTGTTCAAGTGAGTGACCCACGACTGCGCAACCGATATTAATTGTGAGAGTATTGTCTGCAGATACATACCGCGTGCGGAATTTGCGTAAAAGTGGGCGTAATCGTGTTATCACTGCACACGTTTCGCAGATGAAAATATATCGCAATCATACTGATATGAATAAGAATGACGCAAGCGGCGATGAGACATTGTGTAAAGAAAAATACGTAAGAGACAATCCCAATGTGGAAAGCAAAGGAAGTAATAAGACCACGGAGATAGCAACAACAATAACAGGAGCGTGGGAGCAAATAGAATGAATGCTGAATCTATGAGAGTATTCTGGTATCTCTGGCGAAAGATGTATAAGCAGCGAAGGGAATCGGCAAAACAGTTCTTGCGATAAGCGAGTAGAGTAGGACGTGTGCGAAAAATAGATTGACAATTGAAATAAAAGAGAATTGAACTTAAAAATTGTAATAATAAGATATAAAGGGTTTAAAATTGAAACATATTTGAATAAACGTAAAATTGTTAAACTTATTGGACTATCTTTGATTATTTTTTTAAAAATTTATCAAAGTATAAGAATAAGCTTTTTTCCGACTTATCAGAACTACTATCAGAACAAAAAACTGGAAAAGATTAGTTAGAAAAAATCTAAAGGCTGACAATAACAGGCGCCATGTTAACAACCCCATTCAAACTAGATCTTTTTCTTAAAATAGTATTCAAATCAGTAGCCAAATTTAAAGCATTTGAACTTTTTAAAGACAAACTTCTGGAACACCAGAAGATTGTAGAACAAGAAATTATATTCAATCTGTACTCATGAGACAGATACATACCACACATCATACCCAAGATAAACTTTCTCATATAAATAAAACCAAACAATAGAAACGCCCAAGATAACATTAATTTTCACACTGACGAATCAAAAAAAAAAATTAAGAAAGAGTGAAGCTCTACTGCCAAAAACCTTTTTCTTCATTATAACATATCACTGTGAAAACAACAGTATTTTGCAAGCCAAACTCAATCTTTATTTCTAGCGAACAATTAATTGAAGCGAAGGTTACTGACAAGATTATATACTACTACTGCGACTGCAATTTGGCAGAATTAGCCATTTTTATGTCATCATTTCAAAAATTCTTGTAAAAATAACAATATTAAAATCCATGTTTAATACAGTTTATAAAAAAATATTATCGAAACAGTTTATTTAAGATTTAGCTTATCAGAAACAAGCAAGAGAAACTTTAATAGTATATGTAGACTAATTGATTTGCCGCGCAATCATTTATTCAACCGTTATCGTTACCATGTTTACGGTGCAAACAGCTACTGATATATAAAACCGGTATTTAAATAAATAAAACAAATAAAAAGGAAAACAAGAACCTGCAGAAAAAATACTGATTTTTTATCGGTTGTAAACAAATTTTACTTGTCAAAAGTTAATGCAAGAAAGAAAATAATTGATACTTATTTATGGCATGCAGGGGTGATGCAAAAAACCGGTAATAATTCGTTCTTAAATAATCTCCGAGGCCTCGCTGAAACGAGCAATAATTCTTGATTCACTGGTCAAGTTAATTTAAGAACGTACTATAAAATAATTTTAAGAAAAGATAATCATAAGTAAATTAATATTAATATATATGTATATATATATAAATATTAAATTAATATGATTAGAAAATGTATGAATAGATGTGCAAAACACTGAAACAACAAAAGTAAATGCAAACAAAGAGGAAGAAGGTGGGAATAAATTTAATTTATTTTTACATAGTATATGTTCAATTTTTTAGTTAAATATAAAACGATCAATAAAATGAATATCTATATTCCTAAATACAAATAATTTAGATGGTTTAATTAAGTCTACTTTGATTCAACAACAATGTACATTTAATAGAATTATGTTATGTCAGATAGGAGTGTGACCATGTTTACAGGTAGATTGGTCAAATTGTATTTATCCTGCTCAAACGGGTATCGCAGCATATACTAGCATATTACAGGGATAGGTTGCAAACCCATTGCTCTATTTATTCTTTTATTTAAAAATTGAAGAGTGCGTGATCTAATTTGCCTCTCGCGGAGTTTAAATCCGAGTCTTCTGCATTTAAAAGCAAATGCGCTTAATATAATTACATCAAATATAAATAATTGAAACACAAACAAACAAACCAATTAAATATACTACATCAAATATATCTTTTCATAACAATGTTAATTTATATTCTTTAATATAGTAAATTCTGATAAAAAGTCTGAAAACCAACACAAATGTTCAACAATAATTTTACTGTTTGTTTGGAAAATTAAATTGACAGCATCCCATAAAATTTCAACAATTACTGCAAGTACTTCCTTCAAATGCTATATTTTTTTTAACATTACTAATTGTATATTTATATGTGATACAATTTGCATTAACATTCGAATTTTTTACATGAACTAGTTTGGCATTTGATAGAAATGAATAAAAGCGCAATATAAACTTGTGTTGAATAATGTATAATTTAATTACTTTATTATGCAGGTGGGAAACATTTACGCCCACTTTCTAGCGGTTCATAATGTTTACACCTTCGACGATAGTCTTTGTAGTCATTTCTCCAACGATTTGATAATTGGCCGCATTTATATAAACTTTTTCTAGAGTTCTTCCGCTGGCTTCTTTTATGTATTAGGTTTTTTTTTCGAATACCAAGGCAAAATTATCTTTGAACTGACAGGTATGTTTACATGTGATACTGTTCTAAATATAACATGTCATCAAAAAATTATTATGATCAATGTGGAAAGGTTTTTTAAAAATGTACCTTGAATAATTATTCTCACTTGAATGGTTTTTAAACAATGGATGAACGTCACAAACCATGGGTCTATCCAGGCTATTTAACCTGAAACACAACTTAATTATAGCGAATATTTCAGTCTGATTCTATAAAAATTAGGTATATGAATGGATTATATCAGAGATTTGATAAATAAAAGTTATAATGCTCATCAGTATAGTGACGGCTGTACTAGCATTTGCAACTTCCATATGCAGCAATGTATAAGACTTTGGCATGGAAATCATCTTTTGTAATATAATAATATATACAAGGTGTCCTTACATTAAATGAACTTATTATAGAGACAGCATAATAATTTTTATTTGTCAATTGTTGTTGAAAAATGTGGCTTTTGTGTACACATTTGGGTTTTCCGGAAAAACGCTTGAATTGTGCTGCCTTACTGGAAAAATAAAATTGCATTTATTGCTTTGTGGCAAAACACCAGAATCACGTTATTTTCTTGCAAACAGTCAAAAATGCAATAACTGTTTTTAAATGACCTCATTTGTAGCAAACATTATTGAAGAACCAGCATTTAATCCGAGATTTAAGGTATTTATTTGTTTATTTTTGTACTTACAAACAACTTACTATACTTATTTTTATGTAATATGTAGCAAGGCAATCTAATTCTGGAATGTCAAGAGAAAGCGTACAAGCATATCGTAGCGCATTTGCTAATGTCTGAGTTGTGTTTGTTGATAAAGTCAGTATGATAAATGATAATATTCTACAAAAAATACACAGTAGAATGTGTTAAATCACAGGCAATTTTAATAATTTATTTTGCAAAACAAATATTATCTTCTGTTGCAATCTGCGACTACTTTCACCTGTCAACGCTAGACCAATCTTCAAACCGCTCAAAAATTCAGTCAGCGGCGCTGTTCTTTGGTAGTCACGCAATTTTTGGCTGTTGACAAAAGTTATGCGACAGAGCGATGTTGTGTTCTCTAATGTACTCACCAAAATTGTCAACGAAGAAGTTTTGGCGGATGACGAGACTCATTTGATAGGGAGTCTATTCAAGACTGTAGAGTGGTGAGCCGAACATGTACCGAGTGCTGTGCGGCTTTATTACCACACTTGCGATGTTGACAAATACAATGTTGAAGCAATTAAACCAACATATACCAACAAATGCAGTAATACAGTACTAGGATACAATAATGATCAAGAGTTAGTTCGTGCAGAGACAAAACTTTATAAACTTAGTTTCGCCGAATGCGGTGAGTTACCGTACCACTTAAAATTGTGCGTGGGCAGACCATTTATGATTAACTGCAACATTGATGTCAAAGATAGTATTGTAAATTGTGCAATTTGTAACTTAAAATATTTGGAACCCGACGAAAAAGACGAGACAAAAATCAAACGAATGTGGCTGCAGTTTGAAAACATCGTTGTTGGCGCTAAATTGCGTATTGAATCAAGACCGTTAGTAGTGAGCCGAGCAGGGGTATTGTCAAAAGACTAGATTTTAATAACAAAAAGACATGCGATTATTTCAATAACTGCTCGAATCAAATGCAAACAAGTTTAATTTCCGTTATCACCGGCTTGCGCATTGACCATCCACAAATCGCAAGGAAGCACGTTTAAAAAAATTGTGTTTGACTTGTTGAGAAATGTGGCATCTGTGTACACATGCTCATGCTCATAGCGCATAGAGACGGATAAGCGCACAAGACGCCGACTCAAGCAGAGTACTTGTAGCCTGACTCACAATGGCGACGATCCAGTTAAAACAGTTTAATATTAAAAATATAGAAAATTATAATTTAAATTATTTAAACCCTCACTCATTAATATCTCAAAAAATTATGGGTTTATAACAAAGGAAGAGTCTACAAAGTTAATTAAAACGCTGTGCCACGAAAAAAACCAAGTAAAAACACGTGTTTGTAAGCAAAAAAAGAAAAATGGCTAGTGCGTCCGGAAAGAGCATTGTAGTGAATTCTCAACTACGCAAGAGCACGAATTATACGCACAGGAAATTCAGAGTGCAACTTATCTTACAAAAAAAAAAGATAAATAAAAGAATTGAGACAATACTAACAGAAAAAGAATTGGACAATTGGAAAAATGTTACTTTGTTTAGAAAACATTTTCCAAAAAAAAAGTGAGATAAATAAATTGCATCTAAGAAGACAACTTCTAACACTAACGTGTAACGCAAATAATAAATTGGTAAATCATTTCTTAAAATATGTGCATTTAATGCAAACCTAGAATGCTTTAATTATACACGTAGTGGACACAAAGCATCAGAATGTTAAAGTAACGTAAACCAACAAGGACATTATTGTAATC
This sequence comes from Lissagria laeviuscula, assembly GCA_030264695.1. Classification (NCBI taxonomy): domain Eukaryota; kingdom Metazoa; phylum Arthropoda; class Insecta; order Coleoptera; family Staphylinidae; genus Lissagria; species Lissagria laeviuscula. Next base: position 6,276 of record JARJDU010042145.1, read on the forward strand.
GTGGACGGTCAAACTATAGTCGTAGACGTTATCAGGCGAGTCGTGGTCATCATGTATCAAATAATCGAGGACAACACGAATCGAATAATTGCAAACAATATAAATCGAACAATTGAGAGCAGTATGGATCAAATCGCGGAAGCTCAAGCAGTCAACAGACACACGTAAATCAGTCGAAAAAGAACTTTGATTACAGCTTTATAGCAACCACGCAGCTGGAATGTCATCAGGCATCAGTGAATATGAACAACATCGAGTGGATCATCGATTCAAGTGCATTAGAGCATCTAATACAACAAGAATTCAAGCAAAATATGTCAAATATAAAAATTATGGACAATAGTATAAAGGTCAGAACAGGAAGTGGGGAAGCATTAATTTCAACGGAAAGAGGCAAAATTACTATGTTAGCATGCGGCAAAAAAGTAAAAATTAAAACATTAATTGTTCCCGATTTATTTTATAATATGCTATTAATCAAAGGATTGCTAGATAAGAAATTTGAAATTGTATTCAAAAAAAAATTATTTAAAATCAGGTAATAGGGCATTGTAACAAAAGATGTGAGTTATTCAATCTGAGTGAGACACTCGTAAATTCAGAAGTTTAAGAAGTAATCGTGTGTATAAATAATAGTAATCTTTGGCATTTAAGATTGGGTTATTTAAATAAAAAAGGGTTGTCAATAATAAATCTACCAATTTCAGATAAAAAGTGTGAGTCGTGCCTAATAAATAAAAATGTCAGAAAACCATTTTATGCTCAAGAATATCCAAGAAGTAGAGAAATTGGCGAATTAATTTATTCAGATATTGCGGGACCTATTACACCCATGTCAAACAAAGGTCACAAATATTTTCAGACGATAAAAGATAATTATTTTCATTTTGTAAAAGTATATTTCCTTAAAAGTAAAAGCGAAGTTTCAAACAACTTAATACATTACATTAAGGAAAATACACGCATAAAAAAATAAGATGTGATAATGAAGGGGATTTCGTATCAAAATTTTATCTCATTTTTGTTATAATAACGGAATTATAATTCAATACACTAGGCCATATTTGCCACAATAAAATTGAGTCGCTAAAAGATTAAATAGAACTTTGTACAATAAAGCAAGAAAAATGTTAAATGAGACAGGACTACCTAAATATATATTTAAATGCCAGAAGCATTTATGTCTGCAGTTTATCAGCTTAATTAAAGTTTATTTGCAGCAATTGCATACTTAATTTCAACAGAAATATTTTATGGAAATTTAGATCTAAAAAGACTAAGAAAGAGTATTTGGTTCTAAAGCGTGAGCGGTAATTCTGTCAAGAAAATTAGATGAAAGGAGTTCTGAAACTCGAATAGTAGGACATAGTGAGAATGAATACCGTTTGTAGATTCCTCAAAGTAATGAAATTATAATTTCAAGAAATGTTAAATTTGACAAATTTGATACAAATATGTAAAAAATAAAAATAATGATGTTCTATTAGAACATTTTTTAGTGATAGATATAGAAAACAATGTATCAAGCAAGAAAAACGGTAAAAATAATAAATAAAATATTGATAAAAAATAAAATGAAAAAGGTATTGAAAGCGAAGACAGTATTCAAAATATTAATGTAATACCAAAAGAAAGAAAAATTTGAACCAGAACAATTAAAGTATCAGAAAAGTATAAGAAAAATTTCAAATATAAACTGAATACAGCTTATTGTTTATTTCTAAGTAAAAGCTGACAACATATAAAAAAACAATAAACCTGGGAGAAGAGTGGCAAGAAGCAATTACAATAGAAATAAATGCACACAATAGAATAAACACATCAACAAAAGTAAATAAACCAATTAATAAAAAAATTATAGATACAAAATGGATTGTTGCAAGAAGGTTTTAGGAAAATATGAATTATGATGTAAACAACTATACTCCAATGGCTCGACTGCAAATAATCAAATTATTAATTTTGCAAGCAGTTCAAAAAAATTGGCAATTAATACAGTTGGATATCCCAACGGTTTTTTTACACAGCAAACTTATCTCAAAAATATACGTAAATCTACAAAAAACATCTAAAAAAATAAAATTTTAAAAATAAATAGATGGATATATGGTTTAAAGAAAAGTCTAAAATGTTAGAACAAAACATTTAATAAATTTGCAAAAGATGTTAAGTTAGAAAGGTCAAAAAATGATTATTGTTTATATATTAATCAAGAAGTGTGGTTCATTTTGTTTGTTGACGATATTTTAATAGCTGGATGTAATGAGAACATAAAATTAATTATTGGTGAATTAAAAAAACAATTTAATGCAAAAAATTTAGGAAATGTAAAGAATTTCTTAAGAATGGAAGTCGAGAGGACTAACGAAAAATTAAAGCTGTCACAGAGTAAACATATCAAAAAAATGATTAAAAAATTTTAAATGATTGATAATAAAAAAACTAAAATTTCAATAACAAAGAGTTTTTAAATAAACTCAAAGAATGAGATTGTAAACGTTCCATATGGAAAGCTAATTGGCGAATTAATGTACATCAGCACGGGAACTAGACCTGATATTTCATATGCGACAAAATACTTATGTCAATGTCTGGACAAACCAACTTAACAAGCATGGTTAGAAAGTAAAAGAATTGTAACGTATTTGTACAAAATTATAGATTTATTATTAACATATGTAAAATCAGACCAAAGGTTGATAGAAACGTATTCAGATGTTGATTATGCAATTAACAAAAAAGACAGGAGGAGTATTAGTGAATTAGTAACCATGTACTGTAATAATTTAGTGACTTGGGTATTGAAAAAACAAGGATATGTTTTGTTGTCTACTGCGGAAGCAGAAAACATAGCCGCAACAGTCAGTGTATGTGAACAATTTAATATTAAACGCTGATGTAAAAATTTTAATGAAAATGTAAGCAATGTATTGTATGTAGATAACAGGGGTGCAATTGACATAGCTAATTCCTATGAAAACAACAAAAAATCAAAACACAGAGATATCAAATATCATTTTATTAAAGACAATGTTAATTCAATAGAAATAAATATAAAAAATGTGAACGCTAAAAAAAGATTTGTTTACTAAACTCCTAGACCATGATCAATTCGCCTACAATAGAAATAAACTAACTATTTGTTAAAATGATTGTATTAATTAGTTTTTAAATTGAACGATTTTTTTATATGTAAGAGAAACTGCAATTTAATATGTAAAAATTGAGAAGGAGTGTTAAGAAATGTGGCATCGGTGTACTCATGCTCATGCGCATAGCGCATAGAGACGGTCAAGCGCACGAGGCGCCGATTCCAGCAGAGTACTTGTAGCTTGACCCACAATGGCAACGGTTTAGTTAAAACAGTTTGATATAGAAAATTGAGAAAAACATAATTTAAATTATTTAAACCCTCACTCACTAATATCTCAAAATGACTACTACAACAGCCAAGATCAACAGCTCCTATATGTTGCTTTATTGCGAGTTACATCAATTGACGGTTTGTATCTTACCAACAATAGCCAGGATTAGAAATTTTAATACTATAAAGGGACAAACAGCCCCAATATATAAAATCTCCGAAATAAACTGCAACGATTGTAAAATTATAAACTTTTTACCATTTCCAAGAAATTGAAACAATTTGTTATAACTGTCAACAATTCGATATTGTGTTTCAACGTGCAGAATTTATGAGCACACGGCGTGGATTTGCAAACCGACCATCGTGTGGTACAGACTTGCTTGTTTTAAATAAAACTTCTTGTTGTCAACTTTGTTTTTACGATTCTTGTTTTACAATTCTCGTTTTACGATTTTTGTTTTACAAATCTCGTTATACGATTTTCGTTTTTTGGTTCGCGTTATAATATTTTTGTTTCACTATTTTTGTTTTAAGATTTAAATTGGACGATTGTCGTTTCGCGAATTTTGTTTGAAAATTTTGCGATTCAAGTTTCACGATTTTTGTTTCACGAATTTTGTTTAAGAATTTTTATTTCACAATATTTGGGTTACAATTTTTGTTTTACTATTCTTGTTTTACGATTTTTGTTTCACGATTGTCGTTTTACGATTCTTGTTTTACGATTTTTGTTTCATAAATCGTGTTTCACAATTCTTGTTTAGTTTGATTTAGTTAGTTTGCAAACATTGCCATTTGTTAATGCAGCAATCTGTTTTGTATAAATGGTAGGAAAAGTGGTGTAACTGCTCTGCGTACTGCTGCTGGGCTAAGGTTCAAACCGAATCAGTCGCTTGCAGACAAAGTTGATGAGAGCATGTAAATAAATTTATACAAGCAATAGGTGTGTTTTATTACTGCAAGCTATTCTCCAATATAAAACAATTACAACATTTTACATGGTTTTTTAAACCAAACAAAAACAAACGTAACAAGTCACAATAACAATGGCGTTATTAACAAATAGCCGATTTGCATCAAAGTCAATACAACAATTAGACGAGTAATAACGTGTTTCGCGCCAAAAGTAAAACAACAACGAGAATACGCACACAGTCGGCGTACGTGCAAGTAAGCAACAGCCAACGCAAGCAAGCAAGACAAAAAAAAACGATTTACTACTGCACGACACAAAATTACTTCATTCATTCATCGTAACCAGACGCGCTGCGCACACTAACCCACAAACAACATGAAGGTGGGTGCCCTTTGTTTTTTTTCCACACTCATACAATCACCATAGAGTATTAAATTTATTTCGTGAATCAATCTAGCATTGCAAATCGCCTTAACTGTTAAAGAATGTATATCTGGAATTATATGTGCGCCACCTGTAGAGTTAGTGAAGTAGTTAGCATAGCAGTAAAGAATCTAATGTTGCTGAAAACGCATGGTCAAAAGCGATTAACGTTTCTTTGTTTTACTTTAATTATCCATTTTTTTAAATTTTAACAGTTTTAACACTGGGCCCATAAGTGTGCGTATTGGTAAATTAATAAACACTTCGGTATAATAATCGAGGCCTAAAGACTATCATCGGTCAAGCGTTATGAACAACTACGTGTTGAGTAAGATTAAAATGTCGGAAAGTTACTTAGAGAACGTGCCGAGGCTAAAAAACCGAGAAAATTATGATGATTGGGCTTTCGCGGTTTAGAATTTCTTAGTTCTTGAGAAACTCCATAGGTGCATCGTAGAAAGTAAAACGGCTACACAGACTGAGGCTGAAGTGGCTAAATGCAAGGCAAAATTGATATTAACGATTGATGCTTTGTTATACGTTCATATTAAAAATGCAAAAACTGCTATTGAATTATAGAATTTTTTGAGAGGGATGTTTGATGACAAAAAGTCGACAAGGAAAATAACTCTTCTGCGAACTCAAATTTCTACAAAATTAAAAGACTGTGACAGCATGCTAGAATATGTGAGGCAGATGGTGGAAACGGCTCAACGGCTGCAAAATACAAGTGTCAATGTTTCCGACGAATAAATTGGATCTTTGCTGCTGCCAGGTTTGCCGGTTAAATATTCGCTTATAATAATGGCGATTGAACATAGTGGCATCCAAATAACGGCCGACATCAAATCAAAGTTACTTGGCATGGAAGATACCGACAGCAAAGGTCATCACTAGATGGCGTAATCAATTAAGAAACTGTAATAAAGCCAGTGGCAGTAGTGTCCGGGGCGTCGGTAGGGTCTCTGACAAGGACAAAAAAAAGTATATGTCAATAGTCAGATGCTTCTATTGTAAACAATTTGGCCGTTTTAAGAGCAACTGTTCACAGCCGACAAATTACGACAACAATGAAGAAAGTGCGCAAAAGAACTTTGGACAAAGTGATGTGTTTCTGTCTGGAGAATTTAACAAAGATGATTGGTACATTAATTAAAGCGCCAGTGTTGATTTTGCTGCTAGCGAAAAGTAGCTGCAAAACAAGTTCAACAGCAGAAATGTTAAAGAGATTGTTGCGGCAAACAAGAAAACAATGCCTGTATCATGCAAAGGTGTCGTGGAATTAAAAACAAGTGTAAATAATACTATACATAATGTCACTATCAGAGATGTTTTTTGTGTTTCCGGATTATCCTCAAATTTACTTTTAGTGAGCCAAATGGTAAATGCTGGGAATTGAATACACTACTTACATTAGAGATATAGACGGCATCAACCTACAAGACAAGCCATCCAGTGTGGAAGAGGCGTTGGCCCGTGCAGATCACCAGCAATGGACATACGCGATGAAACACACACTTAATTGTTTTGAAAAGAATCGCGCATAGAAAATTGTTGATGTCTCCTCGAAAGGGACGATAGTAAAGTGCAAATAGGTGTTTAAACAAAAAAGTGATGACAGTAAAGTAAAATATCGTGCGCGTTTAGTTGCTAAAGGTTATGGTCAACAACCGGAAATAGACTATAACAAAATATTCGCGCCTGTTGTTCGTCATTCAACTTTAAGATTGCAGTTTGCTCTATTTGTAAAATTATACTTAGAAGTGTCTCATTTAGATGTACCGACTGCTTTTTTGAATGATGATTTAGATGAAGAGGTATTCATAATAATGCTTGAAGGTCTTAATTCCAGAGAAAATGGTAATAAGATTCTCAAACTGAACAAAGCTATTTACGGGTTAAAACAAACATCTAAAGCTTGGAACAAAAAAATTAACTTTGTAATGACTGAGCTGAACTTTCAGAATTTGGAACATAAACTTTGTTTTTTATAAAACGAAATGATAATGAACACTTAATGTTTGTAGCATAATACGTTGATGATTTTTTTTTCTAATTGTAACGATGAAGTTGAAAACTTGAAAAAAGGTCTTACTAATAAGTTTCAGACCAAAGACTTAGAAAGGTTGAGACATTGTTTAGGGATGGATATTAAAGTAGATGAAAGAAAAATAGCTTTGAATCAAGAAAAATACATAGATCAGCTGATGGTCAAATTTTTAATGCAGAATTTTAAGACGGTTAAGACCCCTATGTCTAGGGATGATACTGTAAAGAAACTAAATGATGTTAATGTGCCTTACCAGCAGCTGATCGGTAGTTTAAGGTATTTGGCGGTGATGACAAGACCTGATATATTTTACTGTGTCAATTTTTTGAGTCAATTTAACAATTGTTACAATTCTGTTCATTGGTCTTGGGCAAAGAAAGTTTTAAGATATTTAAAGTTAACTAAAAGTTAAAACTAGAATGTGTGGCAGATAAATAGGATTTGAAGGGCATTACGGATGCCGACTGAGTAAAGAATTCAGCTAGTCGTAAATCAGTAACAGATTTTTGTTTCAAGTTGTCAGGAGTAACAATATTATTAAGTAGTACAGAAGCGGAGTATATGGCTTTGACTGAAACTGCTAAAGAGGCGATTTATTTAAAAAATTTAATCAAAGAATTAATTAATGAAGATAAATGCGTGTTAATTTAGAGTGACAATCAAAGTGCTATTAAATTATTGACAAATCCAATATTTCACAAGCGCTCAAAACACATTGATGTAAAACATCATTTTGTAAGAGAAGCTATTAAAGATGAATGTGTAAAAGTAATGTATTTGTCAACACATGAAATGCCATCTAATATGTTAACGAAAGCTTTAAGTGCGGAGAAGCAAAATACATTTTTGAAAGAAATGGGCTAATTTGGCAATAATTATCAGATATAGTGGAGGTGTTAAAAAGTGTATATCTGGAATCATATGTGCGCCACCTGTGGAGTTAGTGAAGTAGTTAGCATAGCAGTACAGAATCTAATGTTGAAGAAGACGCATGGTCAGAAGTGATTAACGTTCCTTTGTTTTACTTTAATTACCAAATAAATTCATTAAAACTTTAACATAAATTTGATTAAAAAGAGGAAGCTATTGAGCATTGCAAACGTACATACAGAAGAAATTATTGCACTAGTAGGTATTACAAGTAGTGTCATTAATACACAAGGTTCCTGCGATTTAAGTATTAAAGTAGGGTATCGAACATTTTACACATGATTGCGTGATATCTTTTAAAGAACGAATAATTACGATTGATAGCAAGAGATTGTTTATGTTAAAGAATAATGACCTTTCTATTGCTATTATTATACCTAATTGTAGTAAAATGATTGCAAACATAAGTTGCACCGAAATCCTAAAAGAAGGTATATGTAAACGACCTGAATTACAAGGAGTTTATGTTGGTTATACGTACACCAAGGTAAAAGAAGAAAAATGTCCAATTCCTATTGTAAATACTGACATTCATCCCACGATAATTAAAAACTTTAAAATCCATGTAGAATCTATACCTACTTCCACTACATCAAAGATAAGATATTACGACTAAGCACCCGAAAACATCAAGCGACGAAACAGACACAAATATATATTAACTCAATTAAAAACAGACAAACTAATGACAAAAGAAAGCGATACACTGAAACAGCTGATTACCGAATATAATGATGTTATCCACCTTGCAGGAAAACCCTTACCATGCGCAGATGTTCCAGGCCACAAAATACAAGTAATTCCAAAATTACGTCCACCGAATACTCGCCTTTACAGAATATCGCACACTCAGAAACAATTAATCGACAAAATAGTTGCAGAATTAAAGAAAAATTATATTATTAATGTCAGCAATTCACCATATAACGCGCCATTGTTGCTCGTGCTAAAAAAATTTACAGACGGTAAAAAAAATTGGAGACTGGTTGTTGACTTTCGGAAACTCAACGAGATTACTGTTTCCGATGTATATCCGCTTCCAAACATAACGGAAATATTTGACCCACTCAGTAACACAAAGTATTTTACGACTCTGGACATAGTTTCAGGTTATCATCAAATTCCGATAGACACAAACGACGCCGAAAAAACTGCTTTTAGCACAACGTACGGACACTATAAATTTTTACTGATGCCCTTTAGATTAAAGAACGCGGGTGCCACATTTCAAAAAACCATGAACACAATCTTGATAGAACTGCAAGCAATAACCTGTTTTATGTACGTCGATAATATTGTTGTTTATGGGAGAACTATCGACGAGCACAATAAACGACTACAAAAAGTCATGGAAAAATTCCGTCGCCATAATCTTAAAATTAATCTGAAAAAATGTAATTTGAAGCAAAAGAAAGTAGTTAGCTTTGCAGTTAAGAATTTAATGTTAAAGAAGACGCATGGTTAGATGCGATTAACGTTCCTTTGTTTTATTTTAAATACCAAATAAATCCATTTAAACTTAAACATAAATACCTTAAATGTCGGATTAAATCCTTGTTCTTTAATTATGTCTGCCCCAAATAAGGTCATTTAGAAATTGTAAAATTATCATCCAAATCACTACCGGTAAAATAAATATTATCCCACTGCTCATTAACAATTTAATATCAATTTGAATACAACAATTAAAACTACGCAGCTGCGAAAATTAACATAAAATAAGGAGCTGCTACCACCAGCCGTTCAGCGTTTTCATTCCACATACATTCACAGCCTTCATGCGTCTGACTTTTCGGTTTTTGTAACATATTCCCACCTAAAGCATTTATAACATATTTGGTGAAATGCCTTACAAATTCTACAACTTAGCAATTACAGAGATTATACAATTCCAAAAAATAAATGAATAAACATCAAAAAATGACAAAAAATAAGAAAAGAAAAATACAAATTCGAAAATACTCTTAATCAAATTGCACTGGTTTATGCACATTTCTGCCGCTACGCGTCACTTTTGTTTTTTCTGCACTATAAACTATTTTCCGCACTACTTATTGCAGAGAATTTGGAGACGTTGCTGATGTAGGCGGCGGCTCCTCGTAGTCGGCCTCTAAGGTATAGAGACGTTGAACCGGTCGGAGGAGGATGCCTCTGGATGTCTTCACTCGTGCGACACGTGCGAGACCATCTTTCTCTAGAATTAGCTGGTCTATACGTCCCATTGGCTAAGTTAGAAGTTTATTCAAGTCGTGGCCGATTAAGACAAGCTCGCCCTCACGCAGCGGCCCTGATCCAATTTTCGGTTGCAGCAATCTGAGCTCACTCAAATATTTGGAACAAAATCTCTTCCTCAGACATTCCTGAACCACTGGTGATATGCTGCCCGTCAGCAAAGATATTTCTTATCAACTAAATCACAATCTGGTACA
>JARJDU010042159.1:0-18726 GCA_030264695.1 Lissagria laeviuscula
CAAAATTAATTAATACCGACGTCCAGACTGATGATGACATCAAATCGTGTAAAGGTAGACCTTCTTGGGCCAACATAATTACCGATGTAGTCAAAGGTGCTAAGAAGATCCAATACGCTAAAATCTCTAAAGCCGAGATGGATTCAATATGCCAAAGTGTTTTGAAAGAAATCAAGACTCGTAAATCCTGTAAAGATGGATCTGATCCATCAAATCCTGAAAAAGACAACTGCGTGATTATGGTGGAAGATCCAAAGAAAACCGACTCCAAGTCGTCGAGGAAATCCTGGAAGTACCTTTGTCCTATGACAGACGATACATCTAAGCCTTGTGACAGCACGTCAGATTCTTCTCATGAAGACAAGACTGGAATACAACTGCAGAAATGTCTGAGTGACGTCAGAAAATGTCTGGATGAGTATAAACAATGCTTGAAGGACTTAGACATAGTTCCAAAAATGGCTCCGCATTTTGATTACAATGAGGAGATGAGCTCAGAAGTAGTTAAAAAAAAACCACTACCATGCGAGGGCAATACCAAGATCCCTGAAGCCATTATGACCAACGCTGAAGAATCTGAATCGTCTAAAGCATTATTCCCAAAGTATTGCGACGGAAAATTTCGTGGGAAAGAGCAGAAGGAGATAAGTGAACCCAAGATGGATCCTTGTGTCCTAAGCTCTGAACCATCTAAAGGCTGTAAGCCAACTTCATCTATTGATCCTTTGAATGCAACTATTCAAGAATGCCAACAACTAGGGAACTTACAAGAAACTGCGAGTATTCTGGTCACGCCGTCGTATTTAAATGACCCGTATGCCCAGGATATCCATGATAGTAAAGATGGCTCCAAACGGGAGTCTCCTAGAGATGCGTTTCAAAGATCATCATGTGGGGTTGACTCCAAAACTCGAGGGATGCATTGTGCAATTGCTTCAGAGAACAATGCCAGTACTTCTGTCATTGAACATGGTCGTAGATCCAATGATTCGTCAGTTATCATGGAAACTATTGACCAGGTGACCGTGTATTATCCTAGAGAGAAGAGTCTGAATCTGGAGTTGGTGGTAAGAACGAAAAAGCAGTGTGATCTTTTGAAAGTATCTTCTGAAGATCAAAAAAGTCATGTACCTATGGTACTCGGCAATAGCAGAACACAATCAAAAAAACAAATAAAGATGAATGAGGAGGTACAGCCTGTAAAGAAAATTTTATCTGAGACTGGCGAGATTTTCTCTAAAAGTAGCCCAGAATATTCAAAGTCAAAATCTAAGTACAACTATACAAATTTGAGTCATGGACGTGGATCGCATTCCTTTTCTTCTCAGTTATCACTTCTTTGGGATGACATGTGCTCTAACCTAGTGTTAACTCCAAAAAGTGATTCTGACCTTAGAACGAATAAAACCTCTGAGTTCTGTGCAATGGACACTTCGGAAGACATTTGGCCAAGAAAGTATTATCCGAATGCGCATCCACCGTTTGTGAACAGAAAGCATAAGTTGTCGAAGTCTGAGACTAAAAATGAGCCGACTACTTCTGAGATTCCTGCACTTGCTCAGAAGAGAGAGGCCAATTTTATTCCGAATGACTATCAATTTTTGAGTGGGTATATTTTAGAGAAAAAAACAAACAAATCTTTGAACAGTGATGGAAGAAATGCTTATTGCCATATTGGTAGAGGGTCCAATTTAGCGATTGGCGGAAAGAGACATTTGCGACGTGAACGAAGTCTGAATAATATTCTGGCGGATGCTTGTAATGAGTTGAGGACCAGCGCAGAGGACTGTTATAAAGATCTCATGCGAACGTTTAAAAGGAAGAAATCCTGAAGAGAATCTTTTTAATTTCTGACATTGGATTAGCAACAATGGATATCTAAATCGTTTGTGCAACTGTTCTCTACTTTTTTTGAAAGATAAAATTGTAATATACATAAATTCAATATATTCAAATATAATAACTTTAAATTTGTTTCATATTTTATTTAAATATCTCACAGCTACAATAAAAAAAAGTTTGTATATAAAAATGACATAACTGGTACCCTTTCTGAAACCCTCTAAAATCTATGTTTACAGTGCTGTCTTAGCTTAACAGGTGAAGGCAGGGGGAAAAGGGCTACTTCTCTTTTAGGACTTAAGTTGAAAATAAATGTTATATTTACAATTTTAGTCTATTAGTATAGTCAACAAATGCTTTCTGCCCTATAATGAGTTAATGGCGTTATCGTAAGTCAAAATTCCACCCCACCAAAAAGTTTTCTTTACTTTATTGGTTTTGTCAAAAGTATACTTCTAGCTAACGCAAAGCCATTGCCGGACTTTCTTCGTCCAACTCCTTATTGGTAAGTGCTTGCCCACCATAGTCAATGAAAATATCAGGAGAAAAAACGCCAAAAACTCTAATCTGTCTAAAAGAAGGCTTATCCTCATGGCATAGTTGATATAGACAACGATAATACGAGTCGAATCTTCTAAACCCCTTAAAAACCTAAGTTTTATTTAGCCCAAAATGGACTTGGTTATATTTAGACCTAAACTATATTTACAAAGCTAGTAATAATCTAGTGATGTTATTTTTAGTCCAACTCAATCAATTTGCAAATCCTTGAGGTAAACTTTCTGCTGGCCATCAACTACTAACGCCATATTGTTATTATTTGGGATCGGCTGACCATATCCAAATAATCCACCCCACCAAGAAGCCTTCTTCAACCTTTTGGTTTCGTCAACTGTGAACTTTTCGCTATCTCGTAGCCATTGCTTATATTTTTCCTTAATTTCCATACTTTCTTCGTCCAGTTCCTTGATGGTAGGTGCCTGCCCACCATAGTCCTTTGGCATAATCTCAATTGGTATGTCATCAGGTACTTGTCCCTTATGAAATTTAACAAACGACAGAAACTCAGATCTGACTAATGGTATAACTATCCTCATGATATGGTTGATGTAGTTGGCAGTATTCAAAACGTGGACTTGTTTCAGTCTTGCTGGATGGGCTTCCTAAAAATGACGTCAAATTTAGGTCTTTTTTTTAAGAAGAAGATTGTTTTCTTACCTGGATATAGCTGAAGAAAGCTTTTAATGGAGGAAGTGAAACTCTTGCTAGATGCCCTAAAGAAACACCTTTCATGTCAAATAAAACGACGTAGCCTTCAGCGAGGCCATCTTCTGAAATAACGCAATCGTTAAACATGCAGAATCCTTTGATAGCATCGCCAAAGACTAATTTCGTATAGTCTGGATCTTTGCAAGTGTACATCAACACTTTGTAGCCTTCAGGTGTCAACTGTGGCAATCTCACTACATATCTGAAAATGTCAAACATCAAAGTTTTAAAACAAATTTAAAACAAAAAAACAAAATTTTTGTAAAATCAACGTAGCCAAAAATAAATAACGCGAGCAAAACTAGCATGCGGTTTCCATTGACGAGTTTCCATCGATCAGTTTATTGACCAGAACAGTTTGTTTTTCATCGTTGCTCGCTCATGGCGTAAGTCATGCACAGAAAATCGTTCCTGATCATCAAAATTTTTCGTCTGGCCAATTCAAAATTCTAAGTTTTTCAATGCAGCAATCGACAAATAATTAAAGAAAAAAGAAGAAAGTTATACGTTTTTTTGGGGCGCGACTGCCGCGTACTGGTGCCCTTCTAATAGAATTTTTCGCCCGGGCAATCGGGAGATTATTAGATCTCTTTATGGAAACAATTGTCTACGGCGAAGACATCAACAAAAATTGGTAACGCCTGAGAACGATGTGAAAAACATTTAATTCGAAAAATTAATCTAAATTCCCAGTGATAAATTCAAATTTTATATAAAATTATTTTCTCTTTTTTTTTTTGGAACGTCTAAAATTAATTTTCTTGTGCAAATCTTTCTGCTATGTTGAATCAGGCTCGTATTATCTTAGCCGCGCGGTCAACAATCGCTGCTAATGCACGGCGTGCTACATATTTAACAGCAGCCCGAAGACCAACGCTTGTGCCTGAAGCAAATCATACGTCCAGCAGCAATTCCCCAAAATGGCTGTCATCGTTGTTGGCATCTAGCCGCAAGCATCATTTGGGTATTGCAGCCGCCGCGTGCACGCGCAGTCAATTGCCTCCAAATGTGACAAGCACATATTTGACGCGTCTCGCGCATAAACGTCATCAGTATTTAGAATGTCTAGGACCAAATGGACAGCAGCAAAGGTCACTTCGCTTAGCCACATTGGCAAGTAACATTGGCGGAAAGAAACCTCTCTCGACCCGATGTCTTCTCGTCATTGGTAAAAATAGTGCCGGACATTCGAAACATCATCCTACGTGTAGGCTTGTCATAAAATCTGGACATTATCCAGCTGGTGCATCAAAACGAGCGAAATCTTGTGGATCGAAATCCAAGTCAAAACAACATCTCAAGAAGTGCAAATCTGAACTGACCAAATGCAAGCGCAAGGGGCGATCTAAATCCAGATCCAAATCTAAATGCAAGTCCAAGTCTAAATCCAGATCCAAATCTGGCTCTAAGGCTAAACTAAAGAAATGCAAGTCAAAACTGAAAAAATGCAAATCTAAATCTAAAGGAAGATCTAAATCTAGATCTGGTTCTAAGAAGCGCAAGTCTAGATCCAAGTCGTCGAAACGTAGTAAGGGTGGATCAAAAGCTAAATTGAAGAAGTGCAAATCGAAGCTGAAGAAATGCAAATCAAAGTCGAAGAAAGGAAAATCTAAATCGTGTCTGGACATATGTAAAGCTGTTGCTAAAAAAGCTGCATCCAGAGCAAAGCTGAAGAAGTGTCAGAAGCAATTGAAAAAGTGCAGGTCTCAGGCTAAACTGGCAAAGTGTAAGTCTCAGCTGAAGAAATGCAAATCCAAGTCAAAGAGTAGATCTAGATCCAAATCAAGAGGAAGATCCAAGTCTAAACGCAAATCCAAATCTGGATCTAGATCCGGATCAAAAAAGAAGTTAAAGAAATGCAAATCCTCTCTAAAGAAGTGTAAATCTAAGGCATCTAAAGGTGGCTCTAAGGCAAAACTAAAGAAGTGCAAGTCTAATCTAAAGAAATGCAAATCCAAGTCGAAGAGCAGATCCAGATCTAAATCTAGAGGAAGATCAAAGTCTAAATGCAAATCCAAATCTGGGTCTAGATCCGGGTCAAAAAAGAAGCTGAGGAAGTGCAAATCTGAGTTGAAGAAATGCAAGTCGATGGCAAAGCTTAGAAAGTGCAAGTCTGAAATGAAGAAGTGTAAATCTAAGTCAAAAGGAAGATCCAAATCTCGAGGTCGCTCCAAATCACGAGGTCGCTCCAAGTCTAAATGCAAGTCTAAATCTGGATCCCGATCTGGATCTAAAGGAAAGTTGAGGAAATGCAAATCTTCGCTAAAGAAGTGTAAGTCTAAGGCATCTAAAGGTGGCTCTAAAGCAAAGTTGAAGAAATGCAAATCTTCTCTGAAGAAGTGTAAGTCTAAAGCATCCGAAGCTGCCTCTAAGAAAAAGTTGAAGAAATGCAAATCTTCTCTAAAGAAGTGTAAGTCAAAGGCATCTGAAGCTGCCTCTAAGGCAAAGTTGAAGAAATGCAAATCTTCTCTAAAGAAATGTAAGTCTAAGGCATCTGAAGCTGCCGCTAAGAAAAAGTTAAAGAAATGCAAATCCTCTCTGAAGAAATGTAAGTCTAAGGCATCTGAAGCTGCCGCTAAGAAAAAGTTAAAGAAATGCCAATCTTCTCTAAAGAAATGTAAGTCTAAGGCATCTGAAGCTGCCGCTAAGAAAAAGTTGAAGAAATGCAAATCCTCCCTGAAAAAATGTAAGTCTAAAGCATCTGAAGCTGCGTCTAAGAAAAAATTGAAGAAATGCAAATCTTCTCTAAAAAAATGTAAGTCTAAGGCATCTAAAGCTGCCTCTAAGGCAAAGTTAAAGAAATGCAAATCCTCTTTAAAAAAATGTAAGTCTAAGGCATCTAAGGGTGGCTCTAAGGCAAAACTAAAAAAATGCAAGTCGAGCTTAAAGAAATGCAAATCTAAGTCAAAGAGCAGATCCAGATCCAAGTCAAGAGGCAGATCTAAGTCCAAATGCAAGTCTAAATCTGGGTCGAGATCTGGTTCAAAAAAGAAGTTGAAGAAATGCAAATCTTCTCTAAAGAAGTGTAAGTCTAAGGCATCTAAGGGTGGCTCTAAGGCAAAACTAAAAAAGTGCAAGTCTAGCTTGAAGAAATGCAAATCTAAGTCAAAGAGCAGATCCAGATCCAAGTCAAGAGGAAGATCTAAGTCCAAACGCAAGTCTAAATCTGGGTCGAGATCTGGGTCAAAAAAGAAGTTGAAGAAATGCAAATCTTCTCTGAAGAAATGCAAGTCTAAGGCATCTAAAGCTGCTTCTAAGGCAAAGTTGAATAAATGCAAGTCTAATCTGAAGAAATGCAAGTCCAAGTCGAAAGGTAGATCCAGATCCCGATCGAAATCCAAGTGCAGGTCTCGTTCCGGATCAAAAGGATCTAAAGGAAAACTAAAGAAGTGCAAGTCTAAGTTGAAGAAATGCAAGTCTAAGTCAAAGGGACGATCTCGATCACGTTCTGGATCAAAAGGAAAGCTAAAGAAATGCAAATCAAAACTGAAGAAATGTAAGTCAAAGTCAAAAGGTAGATCCAAATCTCGATCTGGGTCGCAAGCAAAGCTGAGAAAATGCAAATCTGAATTGAAGAAATGCAAGTCAATGGCTCAGCTTAGAAAGTGTAAGTCTGAACTAAAAAAATGCAAATCTAGGTCAAAAAGCAGATCCAGATCCAAGTCAAGAGGAAGATCAAAATCCAGACGAAAATCTAAATCTGGGTCTAGATCCGGATCCAAGAAAAAGCTGAAAAAATGCTCATCTAAGTTGAAAAAATGCAAGTCGAAGGCTAAACTAAAGAAGTGTAAGTCTAACCTGAAGAAATGCAAATCCAAGTCAAAGAGTAGATCAAGATCGAAATCAAGAGGAAGATCAAAGTCCAAATGCAAGTCCAAATCTGGATCTAGATCCGGATCAAAAAAGAAGTTGAAGAAATGCAAATCCTCTCTAAAGAAGTGTAAATCAAAGGCATCTAAAGGTGGCTCTAAAGCAAAACTAAAGAAATGCAAGTCTAGTCTAAAGAAATGCAAATCCAAGTCAAAGAGCAGATCCAGATCCAAGTCAAGAGGCAGATCAAAGTCCAAAAGCAAATCCAAATCTGGGTCAAGATCCGGGTCAAAAAAAAAGCTGAAGAAATGCAAATCAGAGCTCAAGAAATGCAAGTCTAAGGCTAAACTAAGGAAGTGCAAATCTAATCTCAAGAAATGCAAATCTAAGTCAAAGAGCAGATCCAGGTCTAAATCTAGAGGTAGATCCAGGTCTAAATCTAAAGGAAGATCTAAGTCTAAATGCAAGTCCAAATCAGGATCTAGATCCGGGTCAAAAAAAAAGCTGAAGAAATGCAAATCTTCTCTGAAAAAATGTAAATCTAAAGCATCTAAAGGTGGCTCTAAGGCAAAACTAAAGAAGTGCAAGTCTAGTCTAAAGAAATGCAAATCCAAGTCAAAGAGTAGATCTAGATCAAAATCTAGAGGAAGATCAAAGTCCAAAAGCAAATCCAAATCTGGGTCTAGATCCGGGTCAAAAAAGAAGCTGAAGAAATGCAAATCAGAGCTCAAGAAATGCAAGTCCAAGGCTAAACTAAGGAAGTGCAAATCTAATCTCAAGAAATGTAAATCCAA
This sequence comes from Lissagria laeviuscula, assembly GCA_030264695.1. Lineage (NCBI taxonomy): Eukaryota > Metazoa > Arthropoda > Insecta > Coleoptera > Staphylinidae > Lissagria > Lissagria laeviuscula. Next base: position 7,716 of record JARJDU010042159.1, read on the forward strand.
GTCAAAGAGCAGATCCAGGTCTAAATCTAGAGGTAGATCAAAGTCTAAATCTAGAGGAAGATCTAAGTCCAAGTGCAAGTCCAAATCTGGATCTAGATCAGGGTCAAAAAAGAAGCTGAAGAAATGCAAATCTTCTCTGAAGAAGTGTAAATCTAAGGCATCTAAAGGTGGCTCTAAGGCAAAACTAAAGAAGTGCAAGTCTAGTCTAAAGAAATGTAAATCTAAATCAAAGAGTAGATCCAGATCCAAATCAAGAGGAAGATCCAAATCCAAATGCAAGTCTAAATCTGGTTCTCGATCTGGGTCAAAAAAGAAGCTGAAAAAATGCAAATCTTCTCTAAAGAAGTGTAAGTCTAAGGCATCTAAAGGTGGCTCTAAAGCAAAGTTAAAGAAATGCAAATCTTCTCTGAAGAAGTGTAAGTCTAAGGCATCTGAAGCTGCCTCTAAGAAAAAGTTAAAGAAATGCAAATCTTCTCTAAAGAAGTGTAAGTCTAAGGCATCCGAAGCTGCCTCTAAGAAAAAGTTGAAGAAATGCAAATCTTCTCTAAAGAAGTGTAAGTCTAAGGCATCCGAAGCTGCCTCTAAGAAAAAGTTGAAGAAATGCAAATCTTCTCTGAAGAAGTGTAAGTCTAAGGCATCTGAAGCTGCCTCTAAGGCAAAGTTAAAGAAATGTAAATCTTCTCTGAAAAAGTGTAAGTCTAAGGCATCTGAAGCTGCTTCTAAGAAAAAGTTGAAGAAATGCAAATCTTCTCTAAAAAAGTGTAAGTCTAAAGCATCTAAGGGTAGCTCTAAGGCAAAATTAAAGAAATGCAAATCTAACCTGAAGAAATGCAAGTCCAAGTCAAAGAGCAGATCTAGATCTAAGTCTAGAGGAAGATCCAAGTCCAAATGTAAGTCTAAATCTGGGTCTCGATCCGGATCAAAGGGTAAACTGAAGAAGTGCAAGTCCAAGCTGAAGAAATGCAAGTCTAAAGGCAAATTGACAAAATGCAAGTCTCAGCTCAAGAAGTGTAGGTCTAAGTCGAAGAAACGATCCAGGTCTAGGTCAAAGAAGTCTAGATCGGGTTCACGTGGATCCAAGAGTTGCGTCTTTCTCATGAAACCCAAAAATAAGAAAAATAAAAAGGGTACCATGATTTCGTGCGAAGAATGTTGCAAAATTTGCGATAAGCAAGTTCGCAAAGCCCTTAAGAAATTGACTTATGCCGTCAAGGTCAAAGCGAAGCAGATTGCCTGCGGCGGTAAGAAGAAAAAGAAGAACAAAAAAGGTGGTAAATGCAAAGGACGATCTAAGTCCAAATCTAGATCTCGCTCAAAATCTAAAAGCAAGAAGAAGAAGAAGTCGAAGTCTAAGAAATCTTTATGTAAGAAGAAGTCTGGCAAGAAATCTTCGAAAAAGTCAGGCAAAAAGTCTTCAAAGAAGTCCTTGTGCAAGAAAAAGTCTGGCAAAAAATCTTCGAAGAAATCCTTGTGCAAAAAGAAGTCTTCAAAAAAGTCTGTTTGTAAAAAGCCTAAGAAAGCGAAGTCCTGCCCAGGCATGAAAGGCGGCGGCGGTAAGAAGATTGCAGGGTCTTTAGCAAAAGAACCTGCTAGCAAATCTTGTTCGGCAATGAAACCTGCTAAAAAAGCAGCCTCGAATAAAAGTGTGAACCTCGACGAGTGCATCAAACTGCTTGCTGCAAAGCGCAAGGAATGCAAAAAGATCGCTGCAATGGATGCAAAAGGTAAAGGAGGCGCCAAAAAACCTAAACCTACCTGTAAAACTAAGAAAAAGAAATCGAAAAAAAGCCTGTGTAAGAAGAAAAAGAGCAAAAAAGGAAAAGGCAAAAAAGGAGGGAAAAAAGGTAAAGGTGTCTGCGGTGGAAAGTCTAATAAAAATCTGTGCAAGAAGAAAAATAGCAAAAAGAGCGCTTGCAAAAAGCCGAGCAAAGCAGATGGAAAAGACTCTGTCAATGATATGTGCAAGAAGATCGCTTCAAAAATTGCCGCTAAAAAAGGTGCATGTGGAAAAAAGAGTGGCGGGTCTAAGGCAAAGCTGAAGAAGTGCCAGTCTGCATTAAAGAAGTGCAAATCTAAAGGATCCAAATGTGGATCTAAAGGCGGGTCTAAGGGATCTAAATGTGGATCTAAGGGCGGATCTAAAGGCAAGTTGAAGAAATGCAAATCTTCTCTGAAAAAGTGTAAGTCTAAGGCATCTAAAGCTGCCTCTAAAGCAAAGTTGAAGAAATGCAAGTCCGAATTGACTAAATGCAAGTCCAAATCTGGATCAAAGGCCAAACTGAGAAAATGCAAGTCTGAGCTAAGCAAATGCAAGTCAAAAGCTCAACTGAAAAAATGCAAATCTTCATTGAAGAAATGTAAATCAAAAACTGGATCCAAAGCAAAGTTGAAGAAGTGCAAGTCTGCGCTAAAGAAATGTAAATCAAAGGCTGGATCCAAAGCTAAGTTGAAAAAATGCAGTTCTGCCTTGAAAAAGTGTAAGTCTAAGGCATCTAAGGGTGGCTCGAAAGCAAAGTTGAAGAAATGCAAATCCTCTCTGAAGAAGTGTAAGTCTAAAGCATCTAAGGCTGGTTCTAAGGCAAAATTGAAGAAATGCAAATCTTCCCTGAAGAAGTGTAAGTCTAAGGCATCTAAAGCTGGCTCTAAGGCTAAACTACGGAAATGTAAGTCTGAGCTTAAGAAATGCAAGTCTAAGGCACAACTCAGAAAATGTAAATCTGAAGTGAAGAAATGCAAATCTAAATCTAAAGGTCGTTCTAGGTCAAGGTCCAAATCCAAATCCAAGTCACGATCGGGATCCAAAGGCAAATTGAAGAAATGCAAATCTGCCCTAAAAAAGTGCAAGTCTAAAGGTTCTAAATGTGGATCTAAGGGCGGGTCTAAAGGCAAATTGAAGAAATGCAAATCTTCTCTAAAGAAGTGTAAGTCTAAGGCATCTAAAGGTGGCTCAAAAGCAAAGTTGAAGAAATGCAAATCTTCTCTGAAGAAGTGTAAGTCTAAGGCATCCGAAGCTGCCTCTAAGAAAAAGTTGAAGAAATGCAAATCTTCTCTGAAAAAGTGTAAGTCGAAGGCATCTAAGGCAGGCTCTAAGGCAAAGTTGAAGAAATGCACGTCTCAATTGAAAAAATGCAAGTCTAAGTCAAAATCTCGCTCCAAATCGAAATGCAAATCTAAGAGTCGTGGAAGATCCAAGTCGAAGAAATCTAGGTCAAAGAGTAAATGTTCGAAATCTGGATCTAGATCAGGGTCAAAAGGCAAGCTAAAAAAATGCAAGAAAGAGTTAAAGAAGTGCAAATCGAAGTCTAGGGGCAGATCCAAGAGTAAAAAATCCCGATCCAAATCGAAGTCTAAGAAGAGCAAATCCAAATGTAGATCCAAATCTAAAAAGTCCAAGAAGAGTAAATCCAAGGAAAAATTGAAGAAGTGCAATAAGGATCTGAAGAAATGCAAGTCTAAGAGCAAGAAAGGCAAGAAAAAGTCAAAATCTTCTGGATCGATGGGTTGTAACGCGGGAGGACCCAAAGCACAAATGAAAGGCACCAAGGGCGCTAAAACTGTATCCGCCCCTAAAATGGCAATTTGTAAGACCAACAAAGCCGAATGCAATAAGAGCAGCGCATCTGTAGCTCAAAATGATTATTGTCGCTTTGTGCCACATAAGAGTCAATCGACCTCTAACTTCCCTAAAAAATGTTCATCAGCTCCATGTAATTTGAAACTGAAAAAATGCCCCCCGCCAGGTGAACTAGAATGTCTATGCAGAAAAAACCAGGCACCAGGAAAGTTCGATCCTGCTTTGATCCCTGACCCGAATAAGGAGTGTAAGGATCTGCAGAAAAGACAAAAGTTAGCTAAAGCGATCAAAGCTCCCATACAACCTAAAGAAACAAAGATCTATGCAGATTTGGTATGTTTCGATCCCAGTCAGCCCAATTGTGATAATGTGCCTCCGATTAAATCAAAAGGAGGTCCTACTAGTTGTGCGGGAGGCATAAAACCATGCAAAGAAGCTAAGGAAAAGGACCCATGCAAGATGGCCATTAAAAAAGGTAGCATGAAAGCTCAAGGGCAAGGCAAACCAAAAGCCAAACTCATGACTGAAGGAGGAGACATCGAGATGAAATGTCCTGGTGCTGGCCCTGATAAGACTACCTATGCCTTTATGAGCACTAGTAGATCTACTACTTCAATGTCCCCACAGACCACTGTTTTTGAAACCGATCGCAAACGCCGTGACATGGAAAACTTTATAGTTTTGAACCAGGAAACCTTGTCTAAAGTGGACCAGTCTCTGAGAAAACCCAATTTTGCGCAGAATCTGCAACCTGAGCGAGAAGGGTCTACCCTTAGCACGAGAAAAACCAATTACGATAGTGAAAACTGCTCCTATCAAAATGTTAAGACAATGGTGAGAAAGTTATCACAATTGACCAAGGAGTGGAATGATCTGAACCAATTTACTGCGACCCAAGCCTTGGCTGATAGGGAAAGCATCGAAGTGGTTGAACAGACTAGAGAGATTGAGATCAGGACTGATGGACAATGCCACAAGACAACATTGTGTGTTCCACCGGAAGCTGAGAAAATTGTTTTGGAGATTGACCTTGACCAGGTTTGTAATGCTCCATTGATTACCAAAGTCACTGCGTGCCCGAATAGAACTGTTGAAGTGGAACAACGTAAGAGTTCTGAAGATGAAACTGAAGAAATCCGTAGAGCTAATATGAGAGATCTAACAGTTTCTGCTCCACCAAAGGCTATGTCTCAAGTCAAACTGTACACTCTTCAGTCTCCTTATAGAAAGAGGAAGATGCCAGCAGCTACTGCAGATGAACTAAGAACTTATGTCAGAAATCTGAAGGGTGAGCAGCCTAATACTTTAGTGTTTGAAGCTAGTAAAGTCGAAGAAGAAAAAGAAGATTATGAGGAATATCCGAAGGCATCTAGTAGGAAGGATATCAAAATAAAGCCTCAGCAAAGGAGCTTGCATCAAGATTCTACTTTGCCGTTGTCTCTCACAGCGTTCTATACTGGTTTACTGTTTAAACCCAATATGGGAAAGATCATTGATCCGATGGTGACTGGTCTTCCAGATATAATCAAGGAGCAATCTATTGTTAGGATTTCTATAATGGAAGATCCTCTAGAGAAGATTGTGGACATTACTGACCCAGGTAAGAAGAATCTCATTTGGGAACAACATTTGAATAATGTTGATCCTATGATGTGTAAAGATTTGACGGTGAGTCTTCCTTAACGGGGAATACCAACACCAATCCTACTTATTTTGTTTTACAGAATAAGACTTTTGAGGACGTTTGTATGGGTAAGCAAAAGTGTCCTCCGCCGACAGGTACAAGTTGTCCTGAAATGGAAACTTGTCCTAAATCGAAGGTAAATTTGAAATTAGAAAATTGGCTGACTTATTTTGATATATTTTATTTAGAAACCGGATAAGTGCGCAAAGAAAAAGCCAACATGTCCCAAAGCAAAGAAGACTTCTAGTTGTCCAAAGGTAAAATAATTTGATCAGAATTTATTGAAATTAAATACTTAATTTTATGTTTGTACAGAAAAAGAAATCTGATACATGTGCCAAGAAAAAGCCAACATGTAAAAAGGCAGCTAGTTGTCCCAAGATGAGCAAACCAAAGTGCCCAAAAGCTAAGAAATCTAGTACATGCGCTAAGAAAAAGCCTACGTGTCCTAAAAAGACAGCTAGTTGTCCCAAGACAAGCAAACCGAAGTGTCCTAAAGCTAAGAAATCTGATACATGTGCCAAGAAAAAGCCAACATGTAAAAAGGCTGCTAGTTGTCCCAAGATAAGCAAACCGAAGTTCCCTGAAGCTAAGAAATCTAGTACATGTGCTAAGAAAAAGCCAACGTGTCCTAAAAAGACAGCTAGTTGTCCCAAGACAAGCAAACCGAAGTGTCCTAAAGCTAAGAAATCTAGTACATGTGCAAAGAAAAAGCCAACATGTCCCACACCTAAAAAGGCTGCTAGTTGCCCCAAGATGAGCAAACCAAAGTGTCCTAAAGCTAAGAAATCTAGCACATGTGCAAAGAAAAAGCCAACATGCCCTACTCCTAAGAAGACTCCAAGTTGTCCCAAAAAAAGCAAACCGAAGTGTCCTAAAGCTAAAAAAGCTAGCAGTTGTCCCAAAACTTGCAGTAAACCAAAGGTAATTTGCTAAATTTTAATTTAAAAAAAAAATTTTCTCAAAGTTAAATTTTTACAGAAAAAATCTGATTCCTGTAAACCAAAAAAGGCAGCAAGTTGTCCTAAAATGGATAGTTGTTCTAAACCAAAGGTAATTTCTAAAAACTGCAATACTGCAATCTTATTACTTAACTATCCCAATGTTATTATTACAGAAAAAATGTTCACCACCTAAAAAATCTGCAAGTTGTCCTGAACAAAGGTGTCCCCCTCCAAAAAGCCTTGGTAGCTTTAAAGCTGGCGAGCCACCTAAACTACCGAAAAAACCTAAACAGGAATGTTGTCCTCTCCCAAAGGAAGATAGTTGTCCAAAAGTGGATGCATGCCCAAAACCAAAAGTAATTATCCTAAATCTAAAATTATTAACAAAATTTTAACACGAGCATATCCCACAGAAGAAAAAACCTAATTTTGGAGCATGTGTGGAAGATCCAAAGAAACCTACCATAAAATGCAAGAGGAAAACTTTGGACGATTTCATCCATCCAACCAAGAAAGACACGTGGTTTGCTAATCTAATAGGAAGGCCATTAGCCATTGATGAATGTTTTGACAAATTTGATCATGATCGTCGTGTACCTGCCGTGAACATCAGAGTGGCCTTACAAAAAGCTCACCAAGTTTCAATAGCCAACAGATTATACTGCGAAGAAGTGACTCGTGAAACTCATGAGAAACTAATAGAAGAGGAACATGAAAAGGACATGAATGAAGAGATCCATGATGGTATGTTATTGGTCAGAATTCTAAACAAACCTTTATAAACTTTTCCTTCTTTTATTTCAGTGGAATACCTTAAATTGGACTATGACACAATGGCAGATCCAAAATCACCAGCTGGTACAAAGTCCAAAAGAGAAGAAGAATGTCTGAAAAGTATGACAGAACAATGGAATTGCAAAAATTCATGGCGTGAGAAATTAGCTCATAGCTCCAAATTGCTGAAGTCTAGACCTTCACTGAAGGCTATTCCTCCGATGCCCGGCGTGGAGCTGCGCCCTGATTACTGCAATCGTGCAGCCCTAATCGGGGAAGCACCTGTCGAGCGTCGCCGCTATGCTGAGCAACTGGCGCGGACCCGTGCAGTGACTGATTTACAGCAGCCACCGATGGACAACTGTAGTCCGGTACATTGTACTACCAACCGCAGTAGACATCTAGACTGTCTGTCGTCTTTATCACGCATAGATAAACGCGAGGGGCGGAAGCTCTGTGGTAAACGGAAGAAGTCTCTAAAGAAATGTCTAGACCACAAGGGAGTACCACCATTTATAGGGGCCTGTGTCATGCCCATTTCCATATGTAATTTAGATGTACTCTGGAAAACCGCAGGATCTTTTGGTATACTTGGGAAAAGGGAACAAGATCAGGACCAAGAGCTTGAACCTGATACTCTAGGAAAGATAATATCAGAGTTTAGTTCATTCAAGGAATCGCCTTTGAGAGAACTGTTAGGAATTAGATTTAAAAATCTAATTGCAAGGACGGTGAATTTCTTGATGCCAAGGGACGACTATCTAAGATCTAAACCCAGAATGCAGGTTTCTACAATGATACCAATCACTTTGCAAGCTACCAAAGACCAGAAACCTCCTTTAGAACCAAATAATAGTAACGAGACCTCTTCAGAAAAAGGAGAGAATTCTAATACTAATGACCAGATCAGAAACCGTAAGACTGTTGTTAAAGCTATTGCTACGTATATATCCCATCTATTCCCGAATACCCCTCCAACCATTCCACCTCCAGGAGGACCTAAATCTAATGGGACCATGTCTCCGGAAAATCAGAAACTCGCAGAGAAACTACGCCAGATTATTGAGCGTAAACAAAAACAATATGAAATTGTGCGAATGGCCAAGAACCGCAAATCTAACGCCGATTCCCCGTCAGTGGAGAAATCCCTGAAGAAAGCTGAGAAAAGTTTAGCGGAGGCTAAGCAATTGCTTGTGGAGATCAAGAAGCATGTGGAGATGATGAAGAAGAATATTTCTCAGGGTGCGAGTGGTGCGAACCCAATGGCGGCTGAGTTTAAAGCGGTTTTGGAGGAGATGGTTCGTGTGCAAAATAATTTGGAAAAGCATACAAGGAACCAGGAACTACGTTTGCAAACTGCGAGTGCACACATGGCAGAGGCGAAGGGTAAAGCTTGGAAGCAAATGCAGAAAATGAAACAGCGCGAAATACAAATGGATAAATTCCGCAATCAAGGAAAGAGGATTGCTGCTACGGATGCTAAGAAACCAGTTCCAGTTCAGAAGATAGGTCCTTCGTCAGAGTCTGCTAATCAGGTGCGACAAAGCATTGATGATGTGAAAAAGGCATTGTTAGAAGTGTCTACTGATAAAGCACATATTCAACAAAAGCTACAACAGTTAAAAGATGCAGTGCATAAAAAACTATCAGATCCTGTAATCGAAGAGATCTTTAGTAGTTTAGAAAGGAAAATTTCTGAGCAGAAGTCAAAAGCTCGGAAAGCTGAGGATAAGTTGACTATTGAATTGAAAAAGAAACAATCGCAGCAGATTCGGGCTAAAGCTAAAGAACTCAAGGACCAGTTGAATAAATTGAGAGATTTGGCTAAAAAGAATGCTGAGGATAATTTAGGTCCTGCAAGGGAAAAATCCTTAAAGAGTCTTAAAAAAGCTGCGGAGGTTAAGCGTGTTGAGATTAAGAAACTCTTAGAGGATGTGAAGAAGAATAATAATGATGGAAAAGGAGGTAAAGATGGTGGCAAGAAGTGAGAATATTTCGGCGATCAACCAACTATTACACTAATAACACCTCTTAATTGCTTAATGTTAACATTTAATTACTACTTAATCTGATGTTTTAATGATGATATTTTCGTGTAATTCTATCTTGTCAAGCACACGAAGACCTGCTTGTCATTTTTTGACCAAAAATATAAAACGTATAACTGAATTTGTTGTTTAATTTTACTTACGCCAATTCCATACAGGTTTTCATACTATCACTGTCTACATCTCTGTTGGCAAAGAGCATTGGAGTCTTCGTCCTTATGGTGAAGTACCTTTCGATTGTGTACTTTGTTCGAGCGATGTCGTAATAACAAGCGTGCAAGAAGAGATAAACGAAGTCGTCGCTTATGCTTGGTAAATGTGGTTGTGTAAGCAACCTGTAAAGAAATATACAAATTATTGCAAGTAAATTACAATGTTATGAAGCATTGAAAGCTTGTAGATTTTATGAACACTATGTATAAATAACAGCTGCCGAGTAAGAGTTCGCGAACATGTGATGTAACCAAAACGCCAACAGCTGAAGATATAGGTTACACATTTTGTCGATTAAAAGAAGAATATGCAAAAGCTTGTGTGTCTAAAGCTGTGTATTGCTCGGGATCAAGTTTCGATCCTAACCAGGTTAGCCAGCAAACGGTAAACAGTCAAAATTCGTTTGTGCGATCATTTTAGATATTGCAATTTAATTAATCAGTTTCTATCTTTGCAGATCATGCTATTGCATGTAATTTGTGCTTCCAGAGCATTACTTTCACCTTCTTAGCAGTCTTCGTAGAGTTAATAGTGGTTTCGGTCATTGTCGCCTTAAGATTGTAACTACTTCAAGCGAGAGAGGAAATATCGGTGGGACTGCTACACACACGATTTTAGATTGCATGGACAACTAATAAAACCAATTAATTGCAGATTAGATTGATTGGCGACGGAGAAAATAACAAAATGGAAAATTGTTATTAATGATATTGATTCATTGCTTTTGTAATTATATCGTGAATTCAAGTTTTCTGAGTAATTCTCAGTATTTCTTACAATTTACAATTAAAATTATATATCGTAAACTAAATTGTTTCAATAACTTTTTAGGTACAATACTTGATCAGCAAAAAGTCAGTAATACGATTTTTAGGGAAATTTATGTGATATTTTCACAGTTCAAAAATAAATCTCATTATTATCGTAATTTTAATGAATTTGTCAGTAGAAAACTCTGCAGCTTCATAATAATTATAATAATATATTAATACCCACTGTTGATGCGGTGAGTGCGGATGTGATTGCAACATTAATACAATTTAGTTACGAGCCCGATTTCTAGGCTACGTAACATATTGCGTCAAGGATTAAATAATATAAAGAATTTACGTTACAAATGAAATGATATATTAAATGAAGCAAAAGAACAAAGTTACAAATTTAGATGAAGTTAAAATTTTACGTTAAAAAGCAAATACAAGTTGAAGTTACACACACAAGGAGACAAAAGTGATCTTTGATTGGATGAGTAATAGATGGAAGCTGAGTAATGATTGGAGGAACGAATTTAAAAGGAAGAGACTTAAGCAACACACAATTTAGCATAATTGTCCAGGTGCATACCATAAATACAGAAATCCTAGCCACGGCTGCGGACAACACTTCCCATCATAAAGCGCAGGCCATGGACTAGGATTGACGATAGCGGCTTGGGCAATAAAACCCTACAGCTTTGTGGTACATTGCATAGCAAAGAAGATACAACAAGAAGAAGAAATAGAAAAATGTCAGTAAAATAAGTGTACAATAAACACAAAATTAACTATTGGCAAAAGACATCAAATAAATCGGCACACAACGGCACTGAAAGTTTGGCGCTAACGAAACAAGAATTCCAGGTCTGTCGCGCAGATGTTTGGCGCGAACACCCACACTGGCTAATCTATATACTACCATTACAGACCAAAATTGTGTGTATTGCTTATTAAACTCACGTGTTTAATAAAAACAATCAATCACAACGTCGCACTCAAGATCTGCTGTCACAAGGTCA
>JARJDU010042185.1:0-15480 GCA_030264695.1 Lissagria laeviuscula
ATTATTCCATTACCATCTATACATTTTCACAGTAAAAATTAATTGGTATTTATTATTGCAATAACTTTTTATACAAACATATGTTCCTGATTTTTCCGTTTATTTTTCATTGCAGCATGAAAATATATTGTTGGATATTATGAGCGAGTGAATTTTAGATTAGACGTGGCTTTGCACGTAGTTGTATTGCACGAAAATTTACTATTTGCAAAGTTCAATAACAAATATTTATGAGTTGCATCGATGCGGCAATTTGCACGTATTTATATCGAGAGCACAAAGACTAGTCGTTAGCAACTTGCGTTAGCAGTTTACGTGCTCAAATACCTAGCATCATATTCTCGGTATATTGCTACAAATATTTACAATTTACTTCCTATTTAGCTATTTTGCATTATAAATAGCGTTTCTATTTATTGCAAAAATTGAAATTATATTATAACATCTTGTACTTATATTTAAAATAAGTAGCATATGTTATGTATGAATTTATCTTTCAAAATTTTGAAGAATTAGAAAATTGCTTATATTTACTACTAATTTCAAATAAGGTAATATGGAGTTATTAAATGATAGGTAGTACTGCAGATACTATCACCGCCATTTTCGGTTGCTTGGTGTAATGAATTTTTTATTGCAAATTTTTGTAATTTCAAAGATCTGTCTACGCTTCAACGATTTATAATTGTTTACTACCAAATAACCTCAAAATTTATCGAATGTTATCTGTTTTATGCGATCTTGTAGATCTGTTTACTCTAATGCTATTAAAGGTATAAATGTGATGTGTGTCGGTGCACACAAATTAATCAAATTTATGAGCAAAGACACAATTTTTTTCGTTTAATTTATGTTCTTCTGTTTATTACGTTTAAGTGGTGAAATAATATGTAAATGTGCAAGGCCTAATTAGTAGTTTTCGCTGAGATCTACCCGTAGGAACCAAACTCTTGTCTACATTTAGTTTTGTTTCAAAGCTACAATAAAAGTTCAATTTTTAATAATTTTAGATCTTCACTTTTGTACCAACCACACAATAAAAACAACAAACAAGAATTGTTTGCTTAAGTAAGTTTGATATAGAATTAATATTCATTCTTTTAATCATTATTTCAACTAATTGCGGCCTTAAGCGTTGCAAAGTAAGACCACTATTAACTCAAAGTTCTAATTTGTAGTCAGGACTTTAAACAAGTCAAAAAATTATTTTTTGAAAAAAAAGTAATTGCTTTTTAATTCATCTTGAAATTATGGCCACATTAAATTAAATCTAAGCAGTTAATAAACCGTTAATAAAAAAGATAAATATATCGTATCACTATCCTATTGTGTACTTATAAACGATATAAATCCAATAATCAAACATTGAAAAAATCCATTAAAGCTCGGAACTGCACTAGTAAATTTTCTCAAAAAAATAGCCATTTACTCGAAATGGTCAATATTTATCACAATTCGACACATGCATTGATCACATAAAATCCCACGCCATGATATACATTTCTTGTTTTCTACCTCTGCACCATCTTCATATACTAGTTGATGTACGATGAGGATTTAGATTGTAATTGAAATTGTTTAACTTCTATCAAACTCTTGCTCACTCACCTACAGGATTTTGATTACTGTTAAATAATAAACGCAAAAGACAATTTTGTATTAAAATCAAATTAAGAAGGTAAATTGTGCAGTTAAGAATAACCAAGGTAACAATACTAACTCTTTGAAAAACATAAACCATTAGTAATATAGGTGTTTCTTTTTCCTATGATACATAAATGCCTAAACCTAAGCTCTTTCAAATCAACTCCAATCATAGCAATAAGAGCGCACTTCACCAAATACTGCTATCGCAACGATCGTCTATTTATTCTCTCTAGAGAATAATTGCATATAATTGTTATGAATACCCAATACCTTATACAAACGAACGAACAACTTACTTATGTCCCAGTTGAAATGCGAATATGTTCACATATCGGCAGCTACATTAGTTCGACGGTTTGAACCAATACCGGTCGTATCCAAACCCCAAGACGCCGACGCCTCGACGGCTTCACAGGGCACATCGACGCTAGGAAAGTGAATAACGTTCAGCAGCTTACAAACCGGCTTCAGATCTCTCTAATGACTTCCTTGATTTCCTATCGGTATTGCATCGCACAATTTATACCCAGCAGTCAGGAACAAATCGAAAACACTCAACTCATGCTCTCATGTCTTTAATATCTAGATCTTTGAATAGTAAATTGAATCTGAATAACACCAAAAAGGTAGTAAGCTCAGTTTTGTTAAGATACCAGAGGAACTTATGTTATTGGATTTCGACCAAACGTTGTGCCAAGCTGGTGCACAACTTAGTAAATCGTTCGCATCGCAGGAAACATTTTAAATAGATAGATATAATTTAATCAAATGCATTCACACAAGATTTAGGATGGTATTCGAAACGATCGGCGCTGTGCGGCGCTTCTTCTTCGTACGTTTTTGGTGGGCGAACGTAAATGGGTCACACTTCTACACCCATGCCGATTCCGCGAGACGTTTTCGTGCAATTTATTGTTGCGCCATAAATGTGCAATGCAAACTGGCTAGAGTCAAGCCACCCACATTCGTGGCTTCTGCGCTTGCTGACTAATACAATCTAGCTGCCTTTCGCCGCCGATAACGAATCGGCAAACACGATATTTGATGTTGGCGTGGGTGCACAATATCGAAATCGAAATAAATTATTTACTGCGGAAATTGCTTTCATTGAAATGTTAATACTAACAAATCTGGGGTACGCAATACATTTTTGAAAATATTTCTTATGATTACACTTTGGAAGATAACTCAGAACCAAGTTTTATACTTTTTGGAGTGCATATCTATATCCCTACTTACTTTGAGGTTCTTCAAGTTACAAACTGGAAGAAATATGTACCGCACGTATTTATCATCGTGCATGCTCACATGTTGTATTGTCGACATGCGAGCGTGTAGCAGTTTTCCACCGCGAATACAAAAAGTGCAGGGAAGTTTCCAGGTCCCAGGCGGGTCCGGTCTAACCACAATCTAAGCGCACCAAGCATACAGATGTGCTCTTGATATAAACCCTACAAAATACAATGTATGTGGTCAACCTTAATAAATTAGAACTGAAGTTGTTTTGTTTAGTGGTAAGATGCAGCCTAGCTAATTATTAAATTGGAATTAGGACCATCCAATACAGATTCGTTTTTCATTCACTAAAAACACCTATAACCTGGTAAACATAATAAATTTCCATAGGGAACATCAAAAAAACATTAAAACACAAAATCTTTTTAAAATATTTTTAACTTTATTGAGTTAATTAGAATATACATTGCATGAAATAATTTCAAATCATAATTGCATTTTGATTGAAACGAACAGAATTTTTTCGGTGGCAGGAAAGCGTTAAGCGAAATTCAATTGCAAATTGCAGAGAGCAAGAGAGGGATGAATGCATGTGTCTCGATAGCAGCACGTTCCGGCTGCGTCATCATCAATTTGTCGTCGATAGAATGCCCACCGGATGGTCCCAGTTCTAGGTAGAGCATAGCTAACTTTACGTGCCTATACATACATCCCAAAATCAACACACCCAAAAAAAAAACTACTAGCCTAGCTAATAAAATTCGGGGCAATCTGCCGGGTAACGATACCGCAATTATTCCGCAGCACACGCTTCGCGCTTCACCTACAACGTAATTGACAAATATCCACTAGCATTCAATCATAATCACCGTAATGGATATGGATTTCATTAGTTGAATCAATATTACATTAAAAATGTGTATGTGTATATATGAAAGCTGAAAGAATGGCATTGGCACAAAAGAGCAATTAAGTTAACCACAGTTTGCACAAACGTGTTCGCACACCCATCCATTCACACACAGAATTCTCCAAAATGAATTGATAGATGACAATAGAGGTTATTACATCAAAAATCATCTATAGGCAGAGTATGATTCTATCGATTTTATTAATAGTCAAATCAATCGATTTGAAACACAACCAACAAAGAAAAACGTAATCACATAACGCTTCTTTTAAACGAATAGATTGCTATTGGCATCTTGCAAAGACATCGATCGTATTGGCTTCCTAAGGTAAAGCTTTCTACAATTCTGATACTACCTCGTATACTTGCAATGGTATATCTTGCATCCATTGTTTGCGACCACTCGGGATATATATTCAATCCTACAACGCAAGGAACAAAGTGACAGCCAGTGTCCATTCAATAGTGCGATGTCCAATATCCTCCATCTTATACACTAAACTACCCACTCTTCTCACATCCTGATTTCTTTCTTCATTTTTGCCCTGCAGATCTTAAATTATCTTTTATCTCTTATCCTTTCACTTACTGCCCAGCTTCCAACTTTTCTAAAGGTTTACTCCCTTCTTTTATACTTTTTATACTTTTTTCTCGTGAAGAAGAAGGAGGCAGCTTCTTTTTTTTTTGGGTTTTCTTGAAGGGTGCAAGGAAATCCGAAAGAAATAAAGAAAAAGAGGCAGAAGAAGTTGGCGTAGAGTCACGATCGTCGCCGCGGCGGTGCGCTGCGGAGCGAGCGTCTTCTGAGTTTGAACGATTCGACAGCGAGTTTTCTAACTAGTGTCCCAAACATGCTCGGAATATCAAATCTGCACGTACCGCGAAGCTGTTTTTGACTTTCTGGCCGCGCTGAGAATCGAATTCACGACGCCTCGAGCCATTGAAACAAGAAAAGAAGAATTGGGATGAGCTCGGGTGCTTGGAGAGCGATATGGATGAGAAATGAACGGGTTCATCGTTCAAAAGTGCACTTGAAAGTTTCCCTTCTGTATATGATTCGAATATTTCCGGCTTAGAAAGTTAACTTTATATTTTGAGATGCATTA
Source organism: Lissagria laeviuscula (assembly GCA_030264695.1). NCBI lineage: Eukaryota > Metazoa > Arthropoda > Insecta > Coleoptera > Staphylinidae > Lissagria > Lissagria laeviuscula. The sequence goes on from JARJDU010042185.1 coordinate 4,897, forward strand.
GTTTTTGAAAACAGTAATTCTTTTTTTTTAAATATATAGATTTTAATTAAAATTTTGGTAATTCAAATAATTGTTTTCCTGTCATTACTAATTTTCACATTACAATATATACAAATAAACAAATGGCATAGCTTATTTAATTAAAATTGAACGGAAATCCATCAACTCAAAATAAAGAGTATCTACTCAAATCTATAATTAAATTTCAAGCACGCGTGTGTTTTCATTATTTATGTCATACTTTAATCCCTAAAAATGAAAATTTGTCACATCATCATTGCAATGTAAATTAATAAGCTATTTCCATCGGTTACCTATCCCTAGATTGACAACAATGCCTATACTATAAACCCATAGTGACGCAATCTCCCTCATTTTTCAATTAATTAATTTCCTATTTCAAGTTCGACCGAAGTAATTCCATCCGTACACGAATTAATTAATTTCCCTCTTGCATCGAGCAAATATACACTAGATATCTCCATATTCGTAATCCATAAACGTCAAAGTATATAACCGTAGCGATGCATCAATATCGACACACCCCGTTTCACTCCCATCTACGCAGTTTACGCTTAAAGCTAGTAAATGTGAATCGGGACCAATTTTGGCATGAATGTTCACGCGTTCCACGCATTAATCGTCTTTGGCAATTTGTAATTATTAAAGCCATCTGTGTATCGAAGACCCGTGGCGTGGCGTGCCATGCCGTTAGCCTCCTTTGAGACTTCTCGCATGGGTATGGTTTAGGTTTAATAAATGCTTCTCCCAGTCGTCTCAAGTTTCCACAGTTGCCTCGAAGTAATGCCAACACTGCTAGTGAGAATTAATTGAAACAAAATTGGACATTCTTCGTCACGGTACGTATAGAAATCGAACGAGAACTCATTTAACTTTATAATTTTATCAAACTCTCAGAGTTCATTGCAATAAAAAATCGCATAATTTGTTAATGCGGTCCCAAAGTGGTTCTTCCTTGAGTGAAAACTATATCCTAACTTAATACCAACTTACAGCAATTCCAGCTGCTTGCACAGTTCGGTAAATGACTTCTATCGCAGGCAGTTTTGGTTAACTCATCACTTCCACCCAAAACGCACTAGCCTCCTTCTTATCAACTATCCGGGAATACGCTTCCACCTTTGCCTCTATGCCCACGGGTCTGTTTGTTTACTTAAGCGTATACTTAGAGCTTCCAGATTAGTCGGTGCAGCCCGAGGTTGTTATAAACAAGCGTAAAGGCAAACTGATGGTTAAGTGCGGCGTTCTTGTTTGTCATATTAACATGACTAATGTACAAAGTTAATTAGATATATAGAGCAAGAGATAATGTTTGGAATAGTGGTACGGGTAATATAATGGTATCTGTATCGAATAAGCAGGGTGCAAACAGAGCGTGAAGAAAAATGTAATTAGTTTTACATCTTGCGCGCGCCGTGTCATTTCGTTGCATTGCATCATGACGAAGAGGATTTTGTTTTTTTTCATAAAGAAGACGGATTGGGTTGCAGTCCTCTTTGCTTTTACTATATACTTTCATTTGATATACGAGAAGGCAAATGGATAGGTTTGCCGGATGGTTCGTGAAAATTGCAGACCGGGTGGCAGAGAAGGTTTCTAGTTAAGGTGCTTCGTTTCCTTTTACGTTTCCATTAATGTCGGTCGTGATACGCCGAAAAGATATTAGATGGCGATTGGACACGAAGAGCAATGGCGGTGTCACCTCTGCTGAGGCAACACTGACGCGCGCTCAGGACGAACGAACGGGTTTAAAGGCAACAGTTACGTCAAGGGCATAACTCGAGATGTTTTACTACAGCCCATGTCCGAAAATCTGCCAACTTTTAGCATTTTATTTACTATTTCTCATGATAAAAATACTGCAATTATCCTTTACAAATAATACAGATTATTACTCCAAAAAAATGACATTTTAGTTTTCGTTTTGAGTGTGTTTTAAAAATGATTTAGTTGACTATAATAGTGGGTCGCGCCAGTATTTTGAGACACTTTATTTCATAGCCAGAAGTCAGATGCGCTCCGATAGAGAGATAGCTCCGGGAAAGCTGCGAAGCAAGCAGAGAGGAGACGTATAGAAAACGATTCGATCTTGATTGAGACGGAAGAGTATGCCGGGACACATTATATGGTGCGCGATAAATTGCTTCAATAAGGCAATAATGGCACAGACAATGAAACGCCCGGCAGTCGCGGTGTACGAAAGCGCCGCCTCCGGGTGGCAAAGCTATGGGTTCACCTGATTTCACGCCACGGCTGGCAAAGAAAAAACGACTCGTTATATATCTTTCCCGTACCGACGGTGCTAATCTATATTTCGGGACACGTTTAACGGGTTGTGCAAAAAAAATGGTCTACGTTTTCAAGATATTACCGCTGAGGTGATATTTTCTGATTGTAGTATTGAAGACACATTTTTTTGTACATTGTGCCAATTAGTTTTCTTTTTTTTTTTTCACTAAAAATGAACAGAAAATTTATTTTATTTTTTTATTAACATTAATTTTTTGTTAATTAAATAATAAAAATAAATTGTTACGAATCGTTAGTAAATTGTTACAAACTACGATTAGTTTAAAGTATTATTAGTAATATTTATTTAGGTAATGAAATTTAATTTTGTGCTATAGTAAAATATAAATATATTGTAAAAATTGTTTGTTTATTTTTTGGTTTAGCAAGAAATTTAACTTTTCTGCTTTGTAGCCTTTTCTTTACAACATAATTTGAATGAAAACATATTGAAAGTGAAATTACAAACAAATGAAAGTCGAGCTATGCTTTAAATCTTGTTTCTTTTGTTATGAATTTGTTGAAAATGATTTGTTTTAAATCGGAATTTTTTTTTTCATTCTTAAATTAAAAAAATATATATATCATATAATTTCAGAAAATTTGAATTAAATACTGAAGCACTCTATAGTACAATATAATTATTCAGAAGCGATTAAGCTTTTTTCATAACTTTTTTTGATCTGAGAAATAAACACAACATATATTGTTTTCACCGCATTGGCAACTGCATCCGTAGTCTGCCTCTAGAATGTTGCATTTTCCTGGCTTCATGGTTTTTGCAGAACTAGTACAACATAGAACAACTGAACTTCTAAAATTCAAAATTAAATTGAATATTTTACCAGGTAACAGAACCTTTTTTCAAAATTTGCATTTATACCGAAATGGCGGAAATATGATATTAAACATTTTTTAACCTAAAATATCTTCAAATAGTCATATAAAATCAAAAACACAAAATATCTTTATGCTACATGATTGAGAATTTATTTTTACTTATCAAACGAAATGAATGAGCAAAATCAGATAGAAAAATCCTGAGATTTTTTTACAGCCAGCTGCTAATAATTATTTTGAGAAGAACCAAGTTAAACTTTCAAAATTGGTTTACACTGTATTATAACAATGTGTGATATTTTTTGCTGTAACCTTGCAATGAAGTTATATACCAAAATATCGTTTTAGTACAATAAATAATCTAGACATTCTAATTATCATGAAATGGGAAAAAATCTAATTTCTTCCCTCCGCTCCTCTTCCGCCTAAATAAAATATTATAACTAAATAAAAATAATAAATGTATAATTGATTTGAAAATCTATATTTTTAATTCCACAAAATAAAAACTTCGGAAATTACTTAATTCATTATTTCTTAATATTAAATGCATTTACGTTCTAATTGAACTTTTCAATATGAAATTAAGGTCAATTAAATCCACCTGTCATTCAAGCATAAAATTGCAGTAAAATTATAAAATAATGCAAAGAGAGCTTGAAAGAAATAAACGCCGCCAAATTAAGAAATAAAAGAATGAAACTAACTTTAAATTGGAAAAGTTTGTCGCCTGTTCTGCTGGTGGAAGGAAGACTTCTATGCTGGTTGTCTTTGTCAACGTCGCGGCACGTTGGCTGTACGAGTTGTTTGTGGAGGAACATTCCAAAATTGATTTCCTTCAACTGTTCTTCAACTATGTGTACACCAGCATAGATAGTCACATATATTTCTAATAAAAAGTTTGCTTTTATATTTCATTTTAGTACGAAACAATTTCGAATTGTGCATCAGCAGAATATTAAGGCATAAATTTGTATAGACACAATTTGCACTCACATACAATTTTGTTATAGAATCCATTTTTCTTTATTGTAAAATAGTTCTAATGTTAGTTTTCTCTCTGTATGCAGAAATCTAATTTTGTAATTTGGAATATTTGTTTCAATATCTTGGTCAAATAATCCAAAATCATTATGGAAGTTTTGTATAGTTGAGAAAAAGTAGGAAATAAGAAAATAGATTCAGGACATAAAATTTTTTTCACTTGATTAGTAATTATTGTTTACTAAATCACATTTTGTACACAAATATAAACGATAGCTGAAGCTTTTTCAGGAAGACTCTAAGCTTGGTGGCGCACAGAGTGGTTAGCACAGTTGGCGTGCGCACCCTTTCAACCGTCCTCCTTACATGTAGTCAAACTCGCCCGACCGACTACGAACAATCGGAATCCTACGATTGCCCACAATTCGTAAATTAGTAAATTTGTAGATTTAACCTTACAACCAGATCATCTTTTTTTAGACTTTGCAAGGATTCACCAATCTGCTTTATATTCCATTTCAATATAGTTAATCCCGATATACGATTACGTATATAAATCCAGAAGTATTTGTTGTTGCCCTATTTAACTTGAATGTGTACAAAGCATTGATTCTCAATAACATTTGTTGACAGAAATAATACGCAAACGTATGCAATACAAACACTTCATTCCTTATATTAAGCCGATACGGTTTGTGTAAGTACAATCGCACACGTACGGAACACTCGTCGCACACCGCCCAAGAGTAATTATCGTTAATTGGCTTTAGCGTTTGTTAATTAGCTTTGTGTGCGACACGTGTAATGCAAACGTATTATCTTACGAACTGATACGCATGTAATGCTAGGACAATATACAGAGAGAAGATATCAAAGCAATTGCTTTTTGAGTAAGAAAACGCAGTCTGCAATGTTTGCATATCATATCTTAATTAAAACATTCATTTTTGCTTTGAATCTTTGATGCACTGCTTTTTAATATTTGCTACTGCTTTGCGTTTCGCGTATCGTGCGCGAGTGCAATTCCATTCACATTTAAATGAATAAAGTTAATTAGAATATTTGTCGCTGCATTTACAAGAAGTGCGCGAAGTACGCTCGAGCAGTGATTTACTGCAATGCTATGAACTAATATAGCTACAATTGTTGGTATGCTCGTAAGCGAGGGAAAACAAGTTTTCCCGAATAAACATTTCTCCATTTAGTTCTTCGCATTATTTCGGCGTAATCCGAAACTGAGAAAATGCGAATGTGTTTACGCCTGGCGCGCTGTTTTGTTCTTATTTGCATTCATATTCATATTTATATTATTTAGTGCTTGCATTCATAATCATGTTTGGTTCGCAGGTTCAAATGTCGTAACTCTGAAATAACTTAGTTTATAGTACACTTGCGTTCTACGCTTTTGCAGCGCGACGCGTCTGAATTAGTATTAATGTAAAACGGTAATATGCATATCTTTTGATAATGAACATAATCAGGTAGAGAGAAGGAGTTGTAGATTTTGTATACATTTTCATTTTAATTATATATATACAAGATCTTTTATTGGGATAATTACATTCATTTTCTGCTCACTTCATCTGTAACTCACATTAACAAAATTATCAAACACAATACATAAGTTCTCTTTTTACACAGCCTTTTTCTCTCTTAATTAAAACATTTCAACAATTTTTGATTAACATTATCAACAACAATTAAATGTTAACAAAATACTAAAAAATAAAATCATGACTGCATTGTCTTCCTACATTTTTCTTCTTTTCCTCTCTGTCGACAGTCTATTACACACTTTTTGTCTCTCCCCTTCCTCGTCTATCCACTCACCTTTCTATTTCCAAACACCCATTTCTTCTTCACACCCTTACATTCTATAACCAAATGCTTTCAAGCCTACCTTCGATCCAATTTTAATTAGTGTAGTATATACGAGTTATACAAAAAAAAAATTATAAATAAACAAGATTAAAGGGAAAAAGTGAGAGGTAATATGTAAGTATCAAAGAACATGGAGAACTTCAGTATTTTGTTGGATGTCTATTTAATTTTGGGTTTAGCATCAAATCTCTAACCTAATAGCAAGAGCTAATTAAACGAATTAAATTACTCTAAGGTAGCTTTTTCTTTTTGTTAAGAACTGCAAAAATTGAGAACTAAATACATAATTACAAAGCTTTTCTAGTTCTTAACATATTTTCGGAAATAACCACTCAAATAATTATTCCACAGAAGTATTGTGTATATTGTTTAAACTTCTATTTAATTGTATTCACACTGGCAATAAGTTCGTTGTCTTACCTTATTTAATAAGGTGGAATTCAATAGGTAAAGACAAAAGTAACCGATCACCTAATTTTATTATCAAATCAGCTATAACAGATAAGTATTGTGTCTCGAAAATCTCATACGCATCATTTGAAAGCTTATCTATTTTTCTTTATGATAGCTACCTAATTTATTAGAAAAGTTTAAATAACTGCTAAAGATAACATGTACTAATCAATTCTTCTATATATTTAAATATCATAATATCCATGAATATTAAATGACGGCAGCTACAACCGGCCAATCATCATTCAGCAAATTGTTTTGACGCTTGATCTTTTTTTTTTGACGTTGTGCCAATATTTCAGGTTTGCCCAGATTAATTAGCTTAATTCTTTTAAAGGAACCTAGTATATAAATTTAGTAGAAAACTTCCGAAAAGATAAAGATCAGGACAGTTTTCCCAAGTTAATAGAATTGATTGATATCGAAGGCTAAGCACAAATTTAGAACATAGTTCTTATTTTTCAAAATTAATTCATCAGTTAGTGCTAAATTAATGATTAAATGCAAAAAAAGCAAACATGTCTTTTATATTTTATTTCTTCCATAATATGGTACTCAATCCAAAGACTTTTATGACTAATTAAAATATATAAAAATATATATAAGTAGGATTTTGATTAAAACTGAATCACACGAGACCAAATTTTGAATTGCCATCTAAATTTAATTCTGCTATATTTATATTTCTTGCTCAAATCTAGTATCAATATTTTTAGCGACTTAACTTACGCACTTTGTTTAGCCATAGCTTATTGAGTTTATTGCTAATTTTGATACGTGTGCCTAAATTAACTATTTATAGTACCAAACATGCTTTTCTGTGTCTGCAAGGGCTGTGGTTTGAGGCTGTTGTTATGTTACTCACCATGTTTGTAGTAACGTACCTTAAATTATTTTTTTTTAATTATTGCAAACTGTTGCATTCAAACATTGATCGCATGGGATATAAACAATAATAAAGATCTTGTATTTTGTGTTCCCGTATAATAATAAAATATTAAAGAACAAGAGAGAAATCTTAAACTTTGACTTAATCCACGGTGTCAATTCGCTTTGATAATTTGAAAAGACTGTCCTGGTCTCTATCTTATAGGAAATTTAAGAAGTAAGCTATTTTGAACAGGTAGACCCATTTAAAAAAAATAGAAAGAAATTTTTAATAATATGCACAAGATTTCTGACAAATAATTAAGTTAGTAATTTGTCCTAACTTTGTGCAAAAACTTTGAAAATTCAAAACATTTAGATCAAATTAAAATCTACTGGAATTTAATAAAATTTCATTTTATTTATTTCCGGTTTTTGTACTTTGAAAACTTTGTTTTTGCTGCTGTCTGGCTACTTTATACAACTGCATACGATTTAGTATCAATGTCCAAACAAAGTGAAAGCAAATATTTGCTTGCAACGATCAAACATGCATTTTCTAACATTTCTATCAAACCACTCTTTGCACTTTGGCTTTTAACTCTACGTTTACACATTTTCCGCTCTATCTATAACATTCATTTCTTTCTTGTTTATTCAGTAAATAAAATGTACATGTTTACTTTAAATATATGTATTTTTCTTCCTCAACGATGATAAAACATGGTAAAACATTTGCAACCAGGTTTGTTCTAGCAACACCATGAGCTCTGGACAAGAGTAAAGTATGATGCCTCTTTCCCTGTCACAATTTTTTAGCATATAAAAATTTATTTAATTTTGATACCGGTCATAATGATACACCTCTCTAACCTTTTACTCCAGGCTATTATTCATAGGGTCCATGTCGAAAAAACATTTTTGCTGCTTATATATTTAACTTTTTGCTTTTTCTGTTACATTCAAATAAAGCATGTGTAAAATTGTACTATTGCACATTTCCTAGCATTCACATGCATTCCGCTCGATAAACTAACCAAACATATAAACCGCTTAATTAAATATGTTATCGTCGACAGTGCGCTCTTTCATTAACCAGCAATAATCCGCCCTGAAATTGTCTTTAGTTTCCTTTTTAGGCTTCGTTACATCTATGACTGTTCGTGTATCTCGTTGTTTCGTTTAGCCGCAATGTTACCCAAAGCTAGGCAGCAGAATGCGAACTGACATTTAAAATCCTCGATTCCAACTGTGCGGGAGTTAAACTCGCTCGTCAGGAGTTAAACGAATTGTGCTTTTATCAGCTCAGTGTCTATGCATGTGGACGTGATGCGTGTCCCGTTTATGAAACGGGCGTCTTAATGGTGACAATAAAATGTGCCCGAAAACATCGGTCGACAACAGCACAGGAAGGGTTTTTCCACTACCGCATGACACAATCGCCTTTATTACTCTGAAAACACCAAATGAAACGATCTTGTCGACAGGAGTATGAACATGGTAATGAGCATGGTCAAAGGTCAAACGAAAACAAGAAAATTGCGTGAAAAGGTGCTAGTATATAACTGTTTGTGTAAACGTTAAATCAAGGCGGTTACGGAGGTCATGAATATTTGGAATTAGAAGGTTTAATTGCTTGTTGTTTATTTAGAGTTTTAAAAGGATGTTTTAAGCGAATTTGTCGTGAAAATACGCATTGTTTAAAGGGTAGAAAGATATACTAAAGCCATTTTAATCTTGTGTGCTTTAGCAGGAAAAGTTTTAGCATTAACTAAACCTAACTAAACACGTAGCGACATCATACGGAAAATTGCTTAACTTGTGGAAAATCTTACGGTACAAGCTGTAAAATTATTGATTTTCTTTACATTCGTTGAATAGCTTAGAGGTCACCACTAGCACACATTCTATTTATAAATGTTTATGAATTTTATTAATTGCAATGTTGTTTCTTTTTTTGTAGACAAGGATAAGGACGATTTACTCTCAGCGTTGGGCAAGAATCACAAATTCGATACTGGACCAAATTCCGTTTATCAAAACGTAGATCTGAAGTCGTCTCGATTATTCCTAAGTCCAAACTACACAGAAGTTCAGGCACAAACTAGGACCACCGCCGTTCTGCACTGCGAAGTTACTGAAATCGGCAATTGCACGGTATTACAGTCATTGTTCTAGTTTTTAATTTAGCAATTTACAGACTTTACTAATAACTGACTCTCTTGCCATCTCAGCTGCCAACCACGCAAAAAACCATATTCCAAAATATAATATAAAATAGCTAATATGTACTCAAGGCTCATTCAGATGGAATGAGACGATTGATTCCTGGATACCGACATCAACGATTAATTTCCGTCAGAAAGAATGAACGCTTTTATCATCTTTTTGTGTGGACCCGCCTGCGAAGGGTTTTTTCCTTTCACTCGCTTCTATATCTTTCCTCAATATGATAAAGTTTAATGAGAATTTTTGCGTTAGGTCATTTGGAAACGGATACGGGACTATCAAATATTAACCTTTGGTCTGTTGACCTACAGCAGCGACAGCAGATTTTTTGCTCGTAGCGGCAAGAGCGGCAAGGTAATGCAATTTCTATTCTTATTTCATTCATGGCTGTAGCTTTAATAATTTTATACATAATTGTGAAATTTAATGAAACTTGTCTTGATTGCATATCTCTTTGTTCTTTTCACATGGTTGGCTCTGTGGTTTGTGTGCACTATATACAAACGTTTCCTGTTTTGCTTTGAAATTTCAATGGAAATTGGAACGCAAACAGGATTGGTCGTTGCACATCAGATATGTAGATGCAGATGACGCCGGCATATACGAATGCCAATTGTCTTCCCATCCACCGGCGAGCGTTTATGTTGAATTACAATTAGTAGGTTCGTACAATCGTATTGCACCATGCAATCAGTGATATATACAGTATGTTAAAAGTTAATTTATTAATTTGAGACTAACTACCATTTATACAAATAAAAACTTACTACTTCAATTATATTTAAGATTAATTAATTTAATTGGAAATTGTAGAAGCTCATGCGGAAATCATTGGTGGACCTGATAAGATCGTCAAATCTGGATCACCGTTATTGTTAAGCTGTGTACTGAAGAGGAGCACCGAAGCACCGGAGTACATCTTCTGGTATCATGGCGATCGCATGATCAATTACGATTTGGGCGGCGGGGCCGCCGTCAGACACGGTCGACAAGGCAGCGAGCTGTTGATACCCAGCGCCG
>JARJDU010042223.1:0-10424 GCA_030264695.1 Lissagria laeviuscula
CAACACAACACTCACCAGACAACAAGATGTTGAATATTTAAGTTCAGTAGTAAGTTCATTAAGTGTAATTGCCATTCATAATAAATATTTATATATTTATTGGCATTTTAGATAAGATTTTCCGAACATTAGTTAGCATAGATTATATTAGTCTAGTTCAGTTTCTAGGGTCTGTGACCGAAAACGGGACCCAGGCCCATTTTGTGCGTTACGACGATGATGATGTACAAACATGGAAAGTTCGTCTGGCAGCGTCGCTTTTCGGGTGACATGGCGCGCCGCCGATTGTCAATGCTTTTATCTCGAATTTGTATATAGTCGTTTCAGTTTGTTCGTTCGTCTGTTCGCTCATCCAAAGTGTTTGTTACTAATAGCTTTTGATCTCAACTCATTTGGTACAACTCCTACTATAATAATATGATAAAGATAATTTACAATGAATGTGTAGTCGATGTTTAATTAAATAATATTTACGTCTGTCTCAGTTATATAATTAAATCAGTTTTTGCTAAAAGAAGAATTGAAGAAAGTTTAAAGAAAACTGTGAGTTTAACGATGGACTATTATTATCTGTGTAGTGTACCAAAATTTCCTAAGACAAGAGAAAAAGCTATGGATGTGCATAGATCAAGGATATCTTAAAAATTACTGAAAAGAGAAGATTTGAAGCGGTGTTGTTGTTAAAAGGGAACATAAACAAATGGAGTACTTGATTAAATGTATGTTTTCGGTTTGTTTTTCTTTTTTCTTGCATTATTAGTAACATTTGTAAATAATTGTTATAACAAAACAATGAGTAATAAAAAAATTAATGTGAAAAACGTTCAATTAAAGGCTATCAGCGGGGTGGAATAGGTTTTTTGACCATGTTGTTGTAGAGTGCGCTTATGGCCTTTAGCCATTTGTCTAGGGCAACTACTGGACTCAAAAATTTGCTTCTAAAGGGCTGAGCAATAAAATATTATCAATTATATTCGGTACGCCCCTGTTTTCAATGTCAGAAATAATTAGATAAGTTGTTTTAATAAAGGAATTACTGTACTATGCTAGACAATAAAGAATTACATTCGTCAGCATATTTGAAGCTTACTAAGCGTGCTAATCATCTTGCGCATAGTTATTGTAGGTGTCGACTTGCCTAAACAATTAACATCTTTTTAGTGTGGCGGCTCTTTTGTATACACTAAAACATTGAAAACAACGTCGAAATTCATTTGCATTTTAGGTATTATTAAATTAGGGACACACAGAACTGGATTATATCATTATAAAAATAATGATACGGTTCTGCAAATGAGAATGAGAGCATTTGAATTGAGCACATATAATATTACATTTTACGATTTCTAAGAACGTTGATAACTGTAATACAAAAGTTGGCAAAATGAGCTTTAGCTCTAAAATCAGAGGCGCCGGAAGAGGCGGTACAACCCAGGTGCGACATAGTTTTTTGGCTGCCAAGAGAGCTGTACCAGATAGTATTAGACGTAGAGGGGCTGGGATGCTGAGTATATTTCTAGGGGAGGGGGTGGGGGGTGGATTCCGCAGAGTGGGCCATGGAGACGCCAAAAATTCGAATATTTAAAGGCTTAATAAACTTACCAACAAATTATGGCTAATAAGTTTGCCGACTACTGCTATAACCTATAACAAAATTGATGTTAATGTGATTTTATAAATATCACTGTGATTATAAATTGAAATAAATATCTTAAAGTAACTAGATATTTAGCAATTAATTAATATACATAGCGATAAATTAAAAGATATAAAAGCTTGCTCTAATTTAGACAATTTGCAAATTTAGTACGATAAAATGATATAAAATAAGGCGCAGGCAATGATTTTATTGTTGCTAATTATTACTTACACTCGATTATATGCTATACATTTTTATTTTGCGGTTAGACACAGAAAATATAAACAATTTTTACAATTGCATAATTTACAAGTCTAATCATAAGATGAATTTATTGTAAGAATAAACAATTTTTATTATTAGGAAACTTACTCTAAAAAACAAGCAATTTATTCATTTAACATTAATGAAAACGAATGAAAAAATAATTAAACAATCTAGCGCATAATTCGGAAATTTAGGTCAAAGTCATTTATGTATATCTTCTAGTTTTATACTTTTATTCATTCGTATTTAATAATAATGCCATAATATTCACTTGTAAGTGGGGTAATCCTGTAAAATATATTTAAAAAAATCGAAATCGCACTAAGCGCGCGCTTAAAGCCCCAAGAATTGAGGGGCTTTTCGCAGACCCATGAAATTTTTTTTCCCAACTCGTATGACTTACTCTTACGTCACCATTTTCATAAAATGGGCAATTATATTATCTAATGTATAAACATTTAACCGATTGGTTACAGACCAGGTCGGCCGTCAAAAATGCAATTTGTGGGAACAGTGGGTTCCTTATCTCGGTGCAGCAGTCACGAGAAGCGGCCGATGGTATAAAAAAAAGTTGAAAAGCAAATTATTTAACGATTAAAACGACGATATAATCAAATTTTACCCAATTTTCGTTTGTTTTACTTGAAGAAAAAAAATTTAGAAGAACACCTATTCTTCAATCGGATTTTGTGAAGTAGCCTTTTAAGGAGGGACTAAACCCTAGAGGTTTAAAAAAATTGTTATTTTTTTTGTGTATTAGAAATAAAGTAAACACTTTCTTGTATATTATACAGCTTTTACTTCCTCGAAACATTTTTTTTTGTCAGTAAATATTGTTTTTCACCGCCCATTCGTGGGCAGTCTCCGGAATGCTGCCTCTCGCTGCAGGGTTTGCGAAGAATTGGTATATCGTAGAACAATTGGTCTAATAGAAATTAAAATTAAATTGAATTTTCTACTAAGAAGCATAGGATTTTTTTTAATTAAAAACAAATTTCAAAATGGCGGTACTTTGAATTTTTTCCTCATAAATTGAACTTATTATTGTTTTAGGTACATCCAGAATGCCACCATGGCAGGTGGACGACATAACCGAGCTGAACGCAGATATCGAAGGCTCCTTCAACGGTCTCACCAGTGGCGACCATTCGAATAATTCATTCAACATGACGTAAATTACCAACATTATTAGATATAGAAAATAAATAATAAGTTACATATTTGTACCAGTAATAATGTTTGCAATCATTTAATTTTACAGTGAAGCCATCATGACTCTATCGAGTATGCCCGTCCTTAAACAGGAAGCTCCATCGCCACCGAACGATTTTCGCCAACAACAACACTCTCCAAATAGGGCACACCTCAATCAAGAGAATTCCAACGGGGAGCAGGGCACCAACGCCATTTTGCAAGCTACTTTCCAACAGTTGTTTTCTCAAGATGGATACAACACCATTCCTAATGCTATTGAAGGTATACTTGAATTTTCATAATAACAATTTCATGATATAAAAAATATTAAGCTAATTATTATTATATTTTATTTTACTTCATATGATTTTATTACTTACAGGAAACTTATTGTCTTCCTCTAATCAGGATTCCTATGCATTTGCTGAAGACTGTCGTTTCCAATATGTCCTTGACGCTGCAACTAGTATTGCAACAAAGATTAATGAAGATACTTTGACTTATTTAAATCAAGGACAGAGTTATGAAATAAAATTGAAGAAATTAGGCGATTTGTCTATGGACCGAGGAAAATTGCTTAAAGTAAGAGAGAAAAGTTTTACTTTACGTTTTACTATTTTAATAATTCAATTGTGATTGTTTTAGAGCGTCATTAAAATTTGTTTTCACGAACGTCGTCTTCAATACATGGAGAAAGAGCAAATGTCTTCCTGGCAACAGAGTCGTCCTGGCGATCGCATCCTAGAGTTAGACTTACCATTATCTTATGGTCTTTACGACGTTATGCAACCTTCTAATGCCTTAAACACGGTCCAATTCAGTTGGGATCCTACTAAGGAAGTTGGCGCTGTTATCAAAGTAATTTGATATTAGCTATTGTTAATCATGAACAATTATTTATTCCTTTCCATAGATAAATTGCATTTCCACTGAATTCACGCCCAAAAAACATGGCGGAGAGAAGGGGGTGCCATTCCGTATTCAAGTTGAAACTTATCAAGCAGAAGATGGGCTCGATTTGCCCAAACGTCTGCATGCAGCAGCATGCCAAATTAAAGTGTTTAAATTGAAAGGTGCTGATAGGAAGCACAAACAGGACAGGGAGAAGATCCTTAAGAGGAGCGTCAGTGAGCAGGAGAAATACCAGACTAGCTATCATTGCACCGTATTGAACGATGTAAGTAATTTAGGAAATTTTCATTTCATTCAGTTTATCGTTATAGTTATCATGTATTTTATTGTCGTGTTTGTTGGGTTGCCTATAGTGATTATATATTTTATATGCTGCTTTAGTAGGTATTGTAGCTAAGTACACTTCGTTTTGATTGGTTGCAGATACCCAACGATTCCTTGGTTTCTTCTCCACCGATTGTTACTCTGTTTTCATCTGAAAGGTAATTTATTTAATTTAATTGACTTTAATAATTACATAAGTAAATATTTATTCGATTATTTAATCAAAATTGATGGCTATGAAACAACGACGAAAAACAATCGATATTTTAATTAAGTCCAAATAGCCACCAATGTGAATCTGATTAGAAATCAATTAAGACCTCAGTCATATGACTTGACTAGCTCTCTGCGCTCGTCAATCGCACGTCGCCAACAAGTAAACAAACAGATATGAAGTTCGCATAATAGTGTAATCATGTGAGTCTTCTTCCGTTCAATACAAAATTAACTAGCCTCTCAGCGAATCGCACAATGACAGATTGAACCGCACTTGTCCGGTTGGCACTCGACCAAACATGCAGTCGCTTGTTTTGTTTGCCTTTTGATCGCTTTAGGTCAGATTCTGCGCCTACGTTCGAGGCTAATCATGATTGTACATATTTCTGTCATCGTTCATCATTATTAAAAAGGTAATCCTTGCAGAATAACTATGTATTAAAGATATAAAGACAAAATTAGACCATTAAAATATTCTTATCACCTTATCATTATCATTATGTTAAGTTTAAATATATTGCGTTATCTTTCTAGAAGGAAGTTATAATTTTCGATATGATTTTATTTATTTAGTTGCTTCTTAAATCGATTATAAAATATGAGAAGAGGGTATATAATAACTAAATATGTAATATGCATTAGTACTTATATATTATTAGACAAAATTCCAGTTTCGACCGGGCGAGACGACACGCATCCATCATATAACAAAACATTAAAAGTCAAACTCGACGAGGACAGGAGACAAACCGCACATTATCTAGTTTGAACCAAATCGCGACGAGAACGACGCGTTTTTTTATCATTGTAGTGTATAATGCGATTATGACGATTTTCACACGCACAGTATGAGAATACCGCCTCAAACACATTCATACAACAATAAAAACAATGATGATTTTTAATATTTTAATTACAAATAGTATAAATTTAATGATTTTAAAATTATTGATTACTACTGGAATTTTATCAAAATCAGAAATTACATGAGCAAGAATTATTTATTTATTACGAGGTTACAAATGAAGCCAGCGGCGGAAAAACAGCTAATAGAGCCCTAGGCGCACAATCAGTTTGAGACTCCTCATAAAGGGGCTACGCCGTCGCTTTCGGAGTTTAAATTCAGCCTAAATTACTGCGCGTGTGTAATAAATCCGCCACTGCATTCCTATTTTTCTGCATAACTATCTAACTTTGTAATATGTTTTTCCATCCCATCGAATTCAAAGCTTTTTCATCACGTCATCCTAGAAAAAAGGAGTGCGGGTATGAAGCCAGTTGTGTCCGAATGTTTCCTCAAAATACTTTTGAGCTATATGGGGGATGTTCAACAATCTCCCAAAAAAATGCTCTAATTTTTGTCACATCCGTACAGCTGTATGCGGTCTGTCATTGTCTTATGGCTTGTTTCCTTTTTTTTATTGATAAGCGACTATAACCTTACCAGAGTGAAGACATTAGTAATCCGTCTTGATTTTCGGTTGTGCATGATGGAAATCAATTAAAATCATTTTTTGGCAATCGAAAAAAATCACCTGCCAATATGCATCTGTGATGCTCGTGCGGGAACTACAATTTTCGACCCTTTTTCGTCCTATCAGTGATGCCAGTGGTAAACACGGGGCTGTGAAATAAATTTTTGGATTTATGTTAACATTTTGAAATGCTCACTCTGAAAATCTGGCGCTTTGGACCATAGCATATGACCTGGACCTGATTTACTTATATTGTGGCATTAGGCAAATAATGAAATACAAATTAGTCATTGGTTGGATAGGAGACCTAATGGCGTTCTCCTAGCCTTCGGGTTTTAGGCGACTGCCTAGTTTGTCTATTGGCTAATGCAAATGCGCGGGGCCTAGCTACATACAGCGAGGCCTTACTAGGGCAAGTCGGAGGATTCTCTCTTCAGTACTCCTTCCTCCTCTACTTTTAATTCTCAGTTCACAGAATTCAAATTTTCTCAGCACGCCCCCCCAAAGAACTATATTTTGAAGTAATCAGAGCAAACAATTTTAATAATATTTATTTTAGGAAACAATTTTGCGAAAAGTTGTATCGATTTACTAGTTATATCCAGTTCTTCTAAAAATAAATTTGTTCAGAGGATTATATCTGTTTTACCGGTTTGTACTGCTTAGTTGGGCTATAAATATCTTATAAATTATTACTAATGCAAAATATTATTTATTATGTTTATTTTCGAAAATCGATTAGATTACTTGTGTGGAAACTACAGGAAATGATGTATTTATTTATATGTTAAATTCTACTGCAAAATTCAGTTATAATATTGTATATTTTTTAAATTTTACCTAGAAAATCTAATTTTTCAATATCTTTTTGGAACAAATTTTGATTTGCTTTTGCATCTGCAATAAAAATTATTCCAAGAAATATTACGTTCATGTGGCAATATAATGGAAAATTTTTAAACATTGTCATAATGTTTAAACATAAAAGGACAGAAATCACTAACTAGTTCATGCAATTTGTGCATACAGCAGCAATGTTTATTTAATTAAATAAACATTAGTTTGCTACTTTGTAGTTTGCGCTCTCTAAATCACTAGTTTGATTTCTTATTTATAATAATAAATTTTTAGGATATTAACAACATTCGAATAATCGGTACAAGTTTAAATATAGCCTCCATTCCTGTTTGCAAATTAGTTATATGTTTGGCTAAATTTATTCATGAAAATATCAATATTCCACCTTAATTATAAAATCGTAATTAATTGAATAATGCTACAATAGCGAACCGCAATACATATCTCCATTATTTACATATCAAATATATACCCATCGCGTATTCGTGTTTGTGCATGATTAATAAATAAACAGCGTTCTATAAATAGCTCGCGCCGCGTATAAAAATAGTCGTAGCAATAGAGTATGCAGCGGTGATGACATAGCCGTCGCAACATAATTCTATGACGCAGCATAGCTTAACATTCAAATTAACACTATCTCAGATACGCCACTGTCAACTCTATATTGCGCTCCGCCGTACCGAATTAAACCGCTCATTCCTGGCTGAACTGGTTCGAACCGGCTGCGCAGTGTAGTTGCCTTCGCGTGCGCATCGTACTTAAGTTAATCATAGTTGCTCCGCGCCATCCATTGAGCGCATTCGATTCTCTCGTTGTTTCCAACCCACTTCGCAATCGTTAAACTTTACAATTTCGCGTATGAATTCTCGAGTTTAAGTCGACTTACTAACAGTTTTATAATAATCAAATATTTAGCTATTAAATAGATAAAAGTGAGTGAAAAAAAGTGGCTGAATATTCCTTATTTATAAACAATTTCGTGCTTAATGTAGTTATCAAAACAAGTTATAACAATTGCGACGGAACCAAAGAATACGATTATAATCGTAATGTTGCCGAATTAGTCGGTGCGTCGTCGAAATTCCCATTGTGTCGTTGGATGTGCGATAGTTTGCACGGGCGCTAATGTACAACAGCGTACGCAAATTGCGCGTTTTCCGCAAACACCACCATCATTATCACAAGAAGCATCAACATCATAATCATACGAATAACGCGCATACACGACCGACGCGTAACAAGTGCTGGCATAAAAGCAGCGTCTTCCGGAGCGATCAGGAATGGTTGAGGAAGAACTCGTCGCTGCGTCATATCCTCAATACGCTCGGCACTTCGAACGATCGCAACGGCCGACGTTATCATCTCTTCTTTCGTCCTTTGCTTGTATTAGCCCTCGAGCCGGAAGATTGCCGACGCTAATTAGATGACACTAGATTTATCTGGTTTGTCAACCATATATTAAATATAACGATAAACGCGTTCAATTGTTGGTTTTAAAGCGAATTATAAAGTTTTGATCTGCGCTGAACTTCTACAAAACAGGATGTATTTGTTAGTTCATACGATGACAATCACAGAATGTGATTATGTCCTCCAAGCGCAGTTCTTTCACGCGTTGACGAATAATGTCCACGCTAATGCGGCGAGTCAACAAGGACAATTGATCGCACAACGCATGCGTTTGAGACTGTATCCACTGGTTGGGGGTAATAGGGCTAAAGGGCAACTTCAACGGTTGCAGTGTCCTAATTTAAAGAGCCTCATGAAGGCAAATAAAGGCAACGTCAGGCATCATTTGCGAGCAATCAAAATGTACGATTTAATTGTTTAAAGTATGCATTAACATTTGTTTCATGTTGTTTATTTGTTTTCTAGTGGTACCCAGGCGGCTTTCCAAAATGGCGCTCTGGATGAGAAGACTATGGTCTCATTGTCTCCTGCTTCGTCTCATCATAGTGACAAACAGCCGCAACAACCGGAACCTGATGTAGTATGTAATGCAATAACAATGTGCAGATCTTTATAATAATTGATTCAATTGTCATAGGATTGTTCTTCGAATATCTTGATTCCTACATCGAACCCACAACAAATTGCGCATTGGCTGACCGCCAATCGATTCGAAAAATTCGTAGCAACTTTTGCTAACTTTTCCGGCGCCGACATGTTGCGTATGTCCCGTGACGACTTAATTCAAATCTGTGGACATGCTGATGGCATTCGTTTGTATAATGCTTTGCATTCAAAGTAAGTTTTCTTCATTGTTTAATTGACATTCAAGGTGTTGTTAATTAACTAGATTTGATCTTTTTCAACTTAACAACCAGGAAGCATTAGCAATAGATTCAAACGTAAAACTAATTAACACTCTTGAAAGGTCTTTAATTTTAACTACTAACTAATGTTATATTTAATTATAGGACGGTATCACCGAAATTGACACTTTACGTCTGCAAAGAAAACTCGAGTGTCTTTAACGCAATCTATTTGACACGATTAAGCAACACGGAAGTTATGCAGAAGTTAGCGTCATTGCTAAATATGTCAGCTGAGAGTATCAAAGATGTCTACGTTCAAGGACCTCAGCTTATTCATGTTCAACTGAATGCGGAGCTTCTTCAGCACATCAAAGACGAGACGATGTTTCATGTTGAAGTCATTCGTCAGAATAATAATAACAATGCCGGCAATCAGCAAAACGATTGTGGCAAATTTGTTGTTTTATTGAAGCCTATTAACAAGAATTAGATTTTGATGTAGCAAAGCAAGAATTTGTATGTAGTTTTGACCTAATTGTAATGATGAGCAGCGCTTGCCAAATCGGTTATAAATTTAGGTGAAGTCTAAAAGTTTTGCGACTGCTAATAGCGTTTGTACGCTTTACATCAAAATTATGTTGAAGAAAGAGTGAGCAACATTGGAAGGTCACGATATGCAGATAAATGAATGAAATGAGTATGGAAGATATTAAAACATACAATAATGGAAGAAGCTGAAGAAAGGAAATTAAATGGAGAGATTTAAGTAGAGTCTGAAGTTTGAATTAACCATACTGAGGAAATTGTTTATAATAATAATAGTGGAGAGAAATGGTTATTATTGACTATTATGTATGACAATATTAAAAAATTAATATTGTTATGGATATCGATTTGAATATACTGAAGATATGTGTCTTATGTACAGGGGTGTAGTGCCAAGTAAAATAGTGCCAGGTTGAAGTACGTTTTATATAATTTTCATAAATCTCTACACAAACTATTAGAAAGTTGGCATTTTTTGTAGAATTTAAGTGATATATTTGGTGTAAAACTGCGCACTGGCTCACAAAAAAGTGCCTAGGCACGGCCCTGGTACCAGTACACTCCTGCTTATGTATGTATTTGAATTATGAATGAATTCAAAAGCAATTACTATTTATATAGCATTTATATTAAGATTGTTTATATAATATGTATGTATTTTAAGCTATTGCTTTAAATAGGTTTTATTCTCAGTATCATATTGTTACATTATTATCGAAATATTGTTTAGAA
>JARJDU010042236.1:0-10402 GCA_030264695.1 Lissagria laeviuscula
CTCTGGCGCGTGGTGCTGTACGACTCTAAAGGGCAAACATATGCGATTGCAAAAAGAAAGAAAAGGATGGAGTGTTACAAAAATCTTCTAGAGTTTCTGAACGCTTCATATCGGGGACGTGCCGAGTTAATTAAGGGGCTGGAAGCAACTTAAGCTGCCCGGAAGGTGCTGACCTCCGCGGCCACTTGAAGAACTATCAATTAGGAGGGAATACATATTTTAGATTTATTGGTTTCTATCCGACGGATCGCGATCCGATGGTAACAACTATCGATGAGGTACAAGAGCTCTTCAAGCGTTTTCAAAAATATATGAAGTTAAATTCTCTTTAAAATTGATGCCCGAATTTGTTCATATTATCAACTAATAATTTATCAACTAATTACAAAATGAAAGAGCACTACATCACTGCAATATTACCGTTGTTTCTCTTATTAAATTCGAAATTTAAGCCTATGAACACGATTTAAATTTAAATAATGCTAAAGTATGTGCACAGCGTCCAAGTTAAATTAAAATTTAAAAATCTATGTTTCCAATTCATTTTGCTCACGCTAAATGGTGCATGTTTGTGGTAAGAGGGAGAAAGAAGTATTCCAGTTAAATGATCGTGCAATCCGCTGAACCATGGAAATCGATTTTAAAAGTTGCGACTTCCATAACACTCAAATTGTTTAAGATATCTTGTAATTAGATTCCATTGCATATAATAATGTGTAATTAAAACAAGGAAATAATCATATGTGATTTGAAAGAAGAAGCCATCAAAAAATGATTAAAATAGAAATTATTGTAGAGTGTATAGTGGCAAAAACGGTGAACAGTATTGTGTAGCGACGCGCCGCATCGATCGTTCAGACGCTTCTCAGCACTGAGCGCAGCGTGCACCCAACGCAGCACTAACACGCTTTACCTACGCGCAGAGCAAGTACTGTTACGCTTCCCAGTACCAGGCACAACGAACCGCTCTCGGCGCTACGCGACTTGCTCTTGGAGCGTAGAGCAATCGTTATATAATAATATATTTTTAATCAGTTAAATAGTAATTAAATTTGAGATTATTTCAATTATGTACCTACGCGCGTCGCTCGTACTGCGACGGCTCTCAATACTCACCGCAAAGGGTACCTCTGACGCCAGAGGTAAGGTGATCCACTATACTGCAACGCTCGCAGTGCTACCATAGCGCGTACGTTCGACTCCTAGCGCAGTAGACTCACGCCGTCATTGTTGCCACTGCGAAGGCTCTCAGTACTCACTGCAGTGGGTACCTTTGACGCCAGAGCTAGGGTGACCCACTGTACTGCAACGCTCGCAGTGCTACTGTAGAGCGTTCGTTCGACTCCTAGCGCAGTAGACTCACGCGGTCTTTGTAGCCACTGCGACGGCTCCCAGTACTCACCGCAGCTGGTACGTTCGACTCCTAGCGCAGTAGACCCACGCCGTCATTGTTGCCACTGCGACGGCTCTCAGTACTCACCGCTGCGGGTACCTTCGACGCCAGCGCTAGGGTGACCCACTGTACTGCAACGCTCGCAGTGCTACTGTAGAGCGTACGATCGGCTCCTAGCGAAGTAGACCCACGCCGTCCTGTTGCTATTGCGACGGCTCGATGTGTTTAACGTTGGGCATACTCAACGCCAGCAATTAGTTTTTCTAACATAATTTCCAAACTATTTTTCCGAATCTCATAAAATTTTTACAGAATACTTATCAATAAATGCTCCTTACATTTATAAAAAATAAATTACCCTGTAAATATCGTACATACAGTCACAAACCAGCCAATTATTATTTTCCAGTCTGAAAAGTTTTTTTCCTAAACTAGCTCATTCTCTAACATATGTGGCGTTTATATCTCTAATCTTTAACTAACAAATAAAATAAAAATACAAAAAAGCTAAAGAAAAACAGTTGTAACTTCTAGAAAATTATATATTGTAACTTTAATATTGTGTTGACAACCAACAACAACCCTCATAAATTCAATAATGTTCGTGACACACAAGCAACAAAAAAATCAATTCAAACACGCAGCTAATACTCAAAACTTTAAAATTAAACATATTAAAGCATTTTCATAATAAACAATTAAAGAGGATGCAAAATAATGTAATTTCTATGGCATGACAAGTGAATAGCTATTTATTCAGACATTTAATCAACTGATTGCATGCCTAGACAAATACCAAATTGCAATTGAGCGTCACATGAGAAATTAATCTGCTATTATTATTGCTTACTCATCCCTCATGGCTTCCTGTTGTGTCAATTTAGGTTATGTTCCTGGTGGCAGCGCGAGAAAAGAATTAATTAGTGTTGTTACAAGTGACAAGCGTGACGCGTGTCATTTGAGCGCGGGCAAGCATGATAGCTTTCTCTAGAGCCCTTACGATAGAGGGATGATAAATGCATTGCATTTCAGCACTAAAGCACTAATTTAAGAAGGGTCGGGGGCGGCTACCGAGGTCCAACGCAAAGGCGTGAAAACCAATAAACTAGATGAGTCACCTTTCTAGTATATGTTAGTAGTTTTCTTGATGTGGTTTCGATGGACTTCTAGAGTTTCTGTCATGAATATATGTAGTTGACCTCGAAGTTATATACAGTATGTTTAAGAATTTACCTATTTTGATAAAAGTAAAATATCTTTGCTTATATAGTTTAAACTTAGAAATCTCAAAGAGAAAAAAATTAGAGAATTTGTTGAAAAAGTTTACTCAACCCTGATTAAATAAATAACGGCTTAATTTAGGATATAACTAATGGCATTTTAAGAGTTGGTAGATTTACATGGATATTTTGACCCTCTCCTTCAATATCTTCCCCTAGTTGTTAAGTGCATACGTTCTTAGATGTTTTAATAAGACCCTAACCATAGTCCTTCGCTTTTGGTTACTTCTTGCCACCTTCTTGAAACTGGACTTTGCGGTCTTTGTGTCATAGGAGAATAAGGGAATATGATCGAGAGTTAAAAGGTTTATCACTTACACTGCATAGGTTTATATAGTTTCCGATATCTTTATCAACCTATTCCTCTTGCTTTATCTCACCTGAGATATACATATAGTTTTTTTCTTCTTACCCTATTCTTTTTTTTACCCCAATAATTCTATTTCCATCTCAATTCTTAAGCTCACACTTTTCATATCTGTCCTCTACTTTTTTGCTTTTCTTTTTACATCTTTTTCTTCGAAACCGCACCCTATTTTTGTCAGACCTCACCATTTTTATCATATCATTCTTTTTTTCTAGAATTCTTCTCGCACCCCACCCTAAATACTCTCATTTCCACCTTCACTTTTCTACTTCTTACTTTTACCCTATTTTTATTCTACTCATATTTACATTTTTTTTTTCATAAATTTTCTTCAACTTGCCTATTTTTTCTACGTTCTTTTTACCTCACCCTATTTAAAACTACGATAACCTGGTTTACCTCACTTTTTAATACTTTACTCCTATCGGCGCATTCCCCCTTCTATAATTCTTTCCGCACTGCACCTAAAACTCTCCAATTTACACCTTCAAAATCTATTTTACTATCCTACCCTTTTTTACTTAAGTCTGCTTCATAATTTCACTTTTTCTTCTGTACTCTCATCGACTCATTCTCAACTTCTAAAGTTCTCCTTTTATTCTACTTTAACACTACTACATTTAGGTTTCTCGGTCGCAAATGTCTCTTCCTCTAATATATAGTACTGCTTTACCCTTTCGTTTTACAGTTATGCTTGCAATTATTCACGGAAATGCCTAACAATATTTGATGAAGCTATCGAAGCATGCAACCGATCCGATCGAGAGCACAAAGTCCAGGAATCCACAGTGAGTAATTTGTTTACCGCTTTGCTCTGGCACTAGTGGGGCGTAGAATTTCACCACAAGGGAGGAGTAGGAAAGGTTGTTGTAACGCTAGCTAGGCGGAAAGCTAAAAAAGATCAAAGCCGGTTAGTATATCCCTCGGTTTCACTTATCAAAGCCCCGATGAGCAAACTCCCAGCTTTTTGTTTTTCTTCTCTTCTGATAGATACGTTATTTGTGTGTTTAACTCCTTACAAAAAAATCATCTGTGCTATATTGAAAATATTGTGAATATTCTAGGGTAGAGTAAACATAATTTAAGCCAAGACATGCGAAAACATGCTGCATACTATCCCACGTAAATAATTATAAATTTATGTTGGGACTTCGAGTATGGTGCGGGTTGCGGGACATTTAACATGCACGCGCTTTCGGCACATTGTTCTTTGGTCGTTTGAGGGGTGCTTGAAGATCTTGTTGCGAAACGAAACTCGAGCTTGAGTGATATATGACGGTTGTTCAGCGGTTGTCCGAAAGGGGGTGCCAGAGGCAAAGAATACGAGTGGGAAGGGTAGGATAGACGGCTTTCTTTCTTTCAACGAAGGGTAGTTGGTTCTAGTCTTGTATTATATTAGAATAGACCGGGAAGAGGATAATGCATTTGCCGCCAGGTGTGTAATGCGTGTCAATTTCACACACTAATGGCACTTGTACATGCTAAATGCTTTGCTACCCTTTGTTTTGTAGCTCAGTGGAGATTTTTTATCACATTGGAGAAAAAATACACAAACTGGCAAAAGTTTTTGAAAAGAAATTTATATAATATAAATATATAAACAGGAAGAAAAAGGGTGTGACTAATTCTTAAAAATGTAAGCCTCAATCTATATTTATTTTTACAAATGCCACAAACGTTGAGAGATGCTAGACAAAATATTCACCTCGCGTTTTGTTTATGTTTATAGGTTAGAAATGCATACCGGCCACGTTCGTCGCACGTGCTTCCATCTCTTCGCAGCTTTACTCCTCGTTTTTACCTCTAGTCCGCTGACAGCAGATATTTCGTCCTTTTGTTATTCCTGCTTCATTTCATACACTTCTGTTTGTGACGTGTGTTTTTCATCCACCTGCGGTGTCCTCCCACTTTTTTTTACTTCTTCTTATTTGAATGAAAAGAAAAATTCTAGAAGAAAATTTAAATGCGGCTCGCATTTCATGCAAATTACATCCCAGGGATGTGTAAACATAAAATAGTTCTTGGTTAATATCACTTTATACATCCTCCTTTTTCGAGTTTTCCTCACTGTGCTGCATTACTCCTTTTCATTGTCATATAAAAACGAAGATCTATAAAATAGTGGTCAACCCATTCCCCTACTTTTTAACTCCCTACGAAGTAGCTCAACGTTGCAGTTATATCTGCCTTCCACCACTTTTTTTCCTCACTTTTGCCTTAACTAGATTCAAATCTGTGGTAAACCTAAAATTAGAAATGTAATATTATCATAATTTCATTGTGGTTCTAACTAACTCTGGATGTAGTAAAACACTAGTAATAACTACGAAAAATTACAAGAGCTCTACACAAAGCCACAAACAAGTAAAAACCACTCGACAAGCGCAGAGGCCAGTAAACGATGTACAAGTACCGCCCCCTAAGGGCCCAAAACAAGACAAAAGTACTCTTTGAGATGCAAAAAATGCAGCTGTAGCGACGTCACGTATGAACACTTACAAGTTTTGTCTTTATTTCATATACCAAGCGTCTACTATCCTTAAAAGTGAAAAGACAACATTAAGCAAAGTGTTCTGAATTGATGGACAC
This sequence comes from Lissagria laeviuscula, assembly GCA_030264695.1. Classification (NCBI taxonomy): domain Eukaryota; kingdom Metazoa; phylum Arthropoda; class Insecta; order Coleoptera; family Staphylinidae; genus Lissagria; species Lissagria laeviuscula. The sequence continues at coordinate 5,630 of JARJDU010042236.1, forward strand.
ACTGTTTATCCTCTTGCAATAATTACATCTTTTGTGTCTTGTGATGTTCCATTCTTTCCCACCTTTTTATTTCAACCTCCGGCTTTTTTACTTACCTCCAGTATCGCCCCACCTTCTTTTCATCACAGAGTCATTTGTTGCACTCCCCATTCTCTTGTACTCGACGGTGTAGTGTATGTTTGCTATGCATTTGTGGTAATTGCAGGCCAGGATGAGCTTTGTGTCTACATTTTAGAGTGCAACACGGCGTCGAGTATTTATCCGAATGAACAAGAAGCCGGGCAGAATGGCGAAAGAGAGTTCGCTTTGTGTGCCATTTTGTTGGAGCTTTTTCAAAAGCAAAAGCTGACAGCTAGCGGCGAGAACAAACAGGCGAAGCGCAGCCATTATGCATGCCGCCGTACATGCTCTCGAGCTGTGTAAATATTTATGCAACCAACTATGCGTCCTATAAAGTTCCGAATTTAATTTGGAATTGTTGAGATGACGGAAAAAGTCGCGCAACGATTTTCCTTTCGTTGTGCTTTATGATTACATTTTCAATGGTCTTGGTTGTTTTCGTTTCCTGCATATTCATTTTTAAATTCGTCATTTAATTTTTTAGGTTACTGCATATAACATGTATTTAATCATTTTTTAATACAGTGTGTAATATTATAACTTTTATGTTAATTTCTAAGAAGTGTTTGCACATCCTTGAATTAGAATTCGTTGCAGTACTTGGTGGGAATTGTTAAGGGATGAGATGGGGAAGGGAGGTGGCTGTAGCGAACCATTGAAGCGCACTGACCCGTAACGGAAGCCGGGAGTAAGCCTAGAAGATCATTTCATTAGGCAGGTAACGCCACGTGAAAGGATAAAGAGGCGGCGTGTGCATTGCCAAAGCGGGTTGCTCTCCTGCCCCACAAACTAGCGCTAGGTAAAAGCATTAATACATGCGCTTGCTGATAGCACCCTTGTGTAAAAGTAGCGTAAAAATAGACCTTTGAGTTTTAGATTACTATCAGCGTCATCATCGGGTCTATAAATTTTATGATTAGTGTTCAATAATGTAAAAATTTTGAATAATGCCATAATTTTAATAGAAAATTAAATTTATTATCACAAAATAAGTCATAATTTAAGATTTGTTTGATAGGACCAATAAGATTCATGCTTTCGCACTAGCCACGCCTTGAATTCAAATAGTGCCCAATGGAAATGCAGCTGTGCTTTTTGTTACTATTTTTATTGGAGGGTCAATATAAAGTAGGAGGAGCCAGTTTAACACAGCGTTTTACATCAATATTCATTTATTTTCTTGAAATATACTTTTCATTTAAAAATTCCTTTAGTTCATATAATTTATTAATATAAATATTAATCTTTATTGCGGATTAAAATACACCTCCTGTATCCTAAAAAAATAATATGTTTTGATGGATCATTTTATTGTCCATTCGTACCTCATAAGAAAATTATAAAAAAATTCTCATTGTTCTTTAAGATATTCATCCAGAATAGATCGCTGTACTTTAGTCTTCGTCCTTTATTCGAAGCAAACAGAGAGACAAAAATGAATCCAATCATGTGTATCCTGCGAGACTTGAAATAACCAAAGGACGAAAATTACAACGAAACAAAAAAAAATCAGCAACAAGACGATATAAAATAAAATATAGATAATGCATATGCCTAAGCACATATCCGTATGCTGCAGGCAAAGGACGAAAAACTAAGGTGCAAGGATTTAGGACCATGTATATAAATATATAAAAAGGTAGCTCTCTCCATCAGCTGCCTGTTTAACCTTTAAATAGACTTAAAAACTCTGTTATCCTTGTGCGTTATCCTAAAAAAATACAAATTCAAGGATAATTCAAGGAAACGACGTAATATCGTAAAATCTTTCTGCAATTACTTACTCGTCCTTTATGTCTTCCCTATCTTTGGCAGTTGCAAGTATTATCTGTAAGACGCATTGAGAGTTTGTATCTGCCTGGGTATCAAGGATATCAAGGATAAAGTAGGAAAAGTCTATCGTATTTATTTGTCGTCTGTATATAGAAGTAAGTTGTATACCAAGCTAGGCGTAAGTTTTATGATGTGACCCGAAGGAATCGCCTGCATAATGTTTATCTCACTATTGACTTTATCCTGACGCTCTTTTGCCCATTCTTCGAAGGAAGAGAAAACACTTGCGCTTAGTTCGAAACGAATTGACATCGGGACAGTTTAGGATAAGACTATTGCTGTTGCGAGGGTGATAGGTAAAATTGGATGGTAAAATAGTCCTAGCAAGGATTCATCCTGGATTTTTCCAGGATATTTTTTTTTGAGGTTGAAGGATATTCTAAATGTAAAAATTACTATTTAATTGAATTAATGATTTGTCTATTCTGAGCTAATAAAATTTAAGCATCGCATTAAAAGGGTGGAAATACTTCGAATATTATTGGTGTTCATAGACACATAGAGGTGTGATTTAATAATATGCTTAATTTCAATTAGTCTATTTTATGATTTAACATTTTTAAGATTAATTTCTACGTTTTCTGTAAGTACCTAATTGACACATTTTATTGCTCTCATTAGATAACATTTCTATGAGAAAATAAATAAAACGATTAGAATGGCGACACGGAAAAACCGTGAAATGCAAATTTTGCGTGACCAGTCACAGGGTGATATCATTCTTGCATGCCCATCATGAATTGTGTTGACAGCATCGTTTTTCTTTTTGGTATAGAACAATAAAATTCTTGCAAATTTATTTTTCTTTTTTTCATTTCTTTTTCTCATTGTTTTGTAGAACAATGAGCATTGTTACATGCGTACGCTAGCGTTTACTCAACCCTGAAAACAATCGTTTGTTATTTTTACACGGAATGAATAACCTACTGTGAAAATATCCACATGTAGGAAATTAAACGTCCTCATTAAGATCATGAATTGCGTGTAAGTCGTTGTTCCCGGAAGGAAATGCGAAAAAACGGAAGTGGAAGTGGACGTAGAAGTGCATAATATATTTATTAATATTTATTACCGCTTTCAAAAAAACAAAAGAAGAAAATTAAAGGAAAACTTAGATTAACGTTCACTAAGCACGTTAGGCTTTCGTTTTTGCGTTTTATCGAGAACGGCTACCCAACCCTGATGAAGAAAGATTATAAAAGCTTAATATTCTTTGAATTTCAATTGTTATTCTATTCGAATTACAAAATTGAAAGAATTAATAAAACTTTGTATCCGGTTCAAAAGACCATTATCTAACACTATGAGTCACTACAAACAAAAAAAAACAGCAGCAGATTTCTATGAACCAATTATAATCTAGTTCCCATTCGTGTTTCCAAACTCTTAATGCGACCGTATTTTTCGCGTTTCCTTTCAAGTTATAGCCACCCTTCGAAGGGTGTTGTGGAGACGGTAGCCGCCCCCGCATTCGAAATAATCGCGCCTGAATGAACTGTAATTTTGTTAACATTCAAGCATACAATTTCCTTCCATCCCTCCGAGTCCGTCGAGTCGCCATTTGCGCCATTTTGTTAGCAAAGGCATAAATCTCACTCCTCCACTTCTTCCTCTCCCTCATCCCTCTGAGCTATCTTTCAGGCACATCTGAACTATCTCGTCGTCCTTCCTGCTACATATACAAAGTCCACAACTAAATTTACTCTCATTACAAAGAAATTTATTGCTTTATGTTAGCTGAGATTTTGCTGAACACACTGTATAAAGCGACAGTCGTTAGTATCGTATAGATCTTCCCTAGCTGCGGCCCCACTTTCTTTTTATCTCGATAAATTTCGGCCTGTTTGGGGTTAGTTCCGATAATTGTGTCTCTTGTCTGATATAATTAAGTGTTAAACAAGAAGAAGTGCACTTAGTTCTCAATGATTTGCCCCGCCCATTTTCTCACACAGTTACATTCGACGGAAGCTTTAGCAAAACTAATAATATCTCTGTTTTGAGGCGGTACTTCTATAATTATAGACAAACCAATATACTGCTAAATAAACAAGTAATATGTAGGCGTGTGTACATTTGGTTGCATACATTACATATTTCCATATCCATAAGAGATATGTGTGTGTAGTGTTAATGAACGCGATTCAGATCTCTGGAGCATTAATACAAATTGAGAGTGAGTCTGTGGGTGGGATCAGGTGGAAAGACAAGTGGGCGGGGTTTGTGTAACTACCCAGCTCTCATATCAAATATTATCAAGTTGCACACCTTGTGCGCGCGTTTGCATAACGAGTGAAGATGAGAAAGATGAGAAGCAAAGCAAGCAGTGTAGTCGACGAAAGGTATCTAAAGGCGAATCACGCTCGCGGGGATGTATGTTTTCCGAGGGGAGCGTGCGTGCGGAGCGGATTTAGATTTTAGCGAGTTGTTACTATGCGAAATCTACATTAGTAAGCGATATAGGCAACACTTATTACACTTCGTTGGGTATGCTTGTGTGCCATGCAAAGACGAGAGAGCAACGTAAAGCAGTAAATAAGCATCGTTAGAATTAAACTAAGTGCAGTCTATCTAGGCTAACCAAATAACATTAACATCGAAATCTTAATTAGTATTTTAAGGCGATTATTAAATAGCTCTTGTATAGATTACCAACGCTATGCCATGCTTTATAAATTTTATTTATATTTTTTTTTATTTTCCAACCAACTTCGTATTGTTACAACTCTCCCATTTCTTGATGTTTTTCCTTCTTTTGTTTCGTATCAACCGAACGCGGATTCGGTCGACTGCGGATTTATTTAATGTTGATGCCGGGGCGTA
>JARJDU010042238.1:0-10714 GCA_030264695.1 Lissagria laeviuscula
ATTCCAACGTTCTCAAATACAATAGCACTCAGTGTCTTATAGCTTCCAGCTTTCAATGATTTTTTGTTTCCTGTGGCAAAAACACATTCGCGTCTTTTCATCTCACCACTTAGCGCCATTGCCGCGCCATTAAAACACATTTTTAACAACCCATAGAAAGTGTAATTTTATAACTTGCTACAAATCGTCGGAACCTTCCCATTTCTGATTGTAAAACAAGCATCTTACGTCTTAACTCAAAACTACTCTATCTTTTCATAGTTTATTCAACAACATAATTACCCTACTCTAGCTGAGCTCATCTTATACACATCTTAAGTTTGGTTCTTCGTCTCATCGGCAACTACTGCAAGTGAGGTTAGTGCACACAGCGAAATGCATAATAATTAATAAAGGAGCGCAAATATATGTTTCACCAGACCCAATAATAATCGTAAAACTTGCTAGCATACTGCGAAACTGAGTGAAGAATCATTACAATCTTAACAATCACTAATTACATAGTGCGCATCGAGTGAAAAACCATGCTGAGCGAATAAAGAAGGTACCGTGTATGATAATTCCCATTGAAATTGCTTCATCTTGCCTTCTTGATGGGTATTCGCGCTAGTTTGATGTTTTCATTATCCTGCCCAGACGTTTCTCGTTTTATGTGATTTTCAGTTCTTTCGATGGAAGTTTGCAATGGTGCCAGGTTGCTTAACTAAAGCTGATTTTGCGCAGTACTTTCAAAAAGGAATGTTGCATTATAGTATATATTCTTAAATTTCTTGACCAATTACCTAAGTCTGAATAACGATCCTATAATATAATATTAATAGCAATAATTATTAATGTTGGTAAAAGTTAGGGACATTAGGGGCAAGAGTACAAGTAAAGCAGGATCTTAATTCACACATTGAACTACCTCGAATGACTAAGTTAAGTAAGTGAACAACACACCGCACGAGCACAGAAGTCCATAGAAACCATCCAAATGGGGCCATTACATTCATTTTATTCTGTCGTCGAAACCCGACTGAACTTCTCACAGTGCATGCATCGCGAGACAACTGCATCACATTGCGGTCTGTCTGCGTTCGCAAACCCGTCAATTACGACCCTGCCGGGGTTGTTTTACGACCGATGTAAAATGTGTTTCGTCGCGTTAGATATTACCCGATACGATACGAATATACGCCACCGCATATACATTCTGCAACCGTACCTACAGATAGGCAACCACATACACCTTGCTCTATACATTTGCATTTATGTTAGCCACATGTAGGTATGGTAGTACTTACTATACGCTTATTTTATCGACATATGCAACCACTATCCACACAATACGCGCAGTCATAACCTATCCACCTGCAACCGGCAAACCGCAATACACTAAACTAGGCAAACGTAATGCAATGGTGTGCATGAGGGGGATAGGGGAGAGGCAACGCGCGCGGGTGGATAGATGCATACGGTTGTGTTTCAATGCCTCGTAAAACCTTTATGTAATAACGTGTATTACAATAATGTTGGAATTAGATGCATCATGCAACTCGTATCCATTGTTCCCAGCCAACTCTGCTGTCCCTTGGGTTACCGTCATATCAACCTGCTGACTACCGTTGAAGCGCTTTATGATCTGAGAGACCTTCGCTAATAAATGTTGTTGTTTTGGAAGCAATTTTGTAGGAAATCTTCGGGGCAAGACGATAAATTAAGAAGCGGAGAAGCTAAAAACGATTGATGGTTTCAGTTCAGCTTTTCAATGCTCTTCCCCCTGATGGTGCCATTTTGTACCATGGAAGCAGACAAAAATTTGTAGTGACTTGTAATTATATTGGTATTCTTGCAATTAAATATTTTATGACATAAAATTTGAGGGAGGAAAAGGGAACTATACTAAAATGCCATTAATTTCTTCATTTTATTATTAGTAATGTTATGTTTCCTTGTTATCCCTATCTTCTTTTCACACTTTTTCCAGATGATGTATAGAAGTCTTTTCACATAAAAAGTGCACGAAATCATAAAATCAGCTAATTACCGTTATAAAATGATTTCAAAGGAAAGCTAGTTATTTGAGTTTGTTAAAACTTTTCAAACAGAATTTTAATTCTCAAAATATTGACAATAAGATATTTTATATCCTACAATTTTTTTAAATGCATTGCTGACAATTAACGGACTTTTTAAATTGTCTAAATCAAACCCAAAAGTGCTTTAACAGACGGATCAATCATAAAATCAATGTTTTAGATCAATCATAAAATGAATGTTTTATAATTCAATGAAGATTTCCCTCTCTTGCAGTATTCAGAATCCGAATTCAAGTTTCTAAAGTTTATGTATGCAACACATATAGCACAAACTTCCAGACAAAATCCGAAATCCAGTAGAAGTTTTAATGCCTTTTCTTGCAGTAGTTAAAATTTCCACTTTCCTTTTGTGTCTTCTTGGGTCTTAAACGAGCAGCGAGGTTTTAAACGAGAAGTGAATGGTAGAAACTGGTCCAGCATATAACCATCCATCCTGCAAACCATGCACGTGAGGCTTTTTATCGTCCACCCGTCCCGCACCCTCCACCCAAACCGCCACCGAGCTTGCAGACGGCTTGAGTTTTACTTTCTGACCGTAGGTATATAAAACTTTGTAATATATGTGCGTTCTGACTTTTATGGCAGCCGACGCGGGGCTTTTCTTCACTGGCAGATTGTTTTCAACTAATTTCAGTTGTAATTTTTTAATACGTTTCGTCTCGCTTTTTATTTTGTCTAATTTGCGCGCGGTTTCCGCAATATCTTATAGGTAATTTATGTTAAGATTTTTTTTCTAAATTCATCTATATTGTATCGAATAGCAAGATATGATGGTGGACTTTATATCTATACATGAATCGCACCAAAGTATTTTACCCTTTGCATAATAGGTAGTTAAGCCCGCCCTATGAAAGTAAACCAATTAAAAAGACGCATTTAAAGCATGTTTACAGCGAAACAAATGAGTCATTTGTAACATGTGTGTGTCCCCATTCAAAGTTAAACCGAACCGCGCCTGGCTGTTAACAAGACTTTTGTTGCTTCTTTGTTATAATCTTCATAATAATTACATTCGGCGTTTCCTCGACACAGAATTTTTACGACCGTCGAAGGTCTCTCCCCTTCAGTCTAGCTTCGAGTTTATATTCAAAATTCATATGTGAATTCATGAATTGCAAGCGTTTCACATCCTCGCGCCAAGAGAGAAAGGTCGAAGAAAATAATATTTTTACGAGCGTCAAACACTTTTTTCCTGGTATACTTTTCATTTTACTATTGCGCGCCAAATGTCTTCCGCGCGGTGCGTTTCATTTCTTTGCCAGTCCGTCGGCCGTCCCTTTTGGATAGATTCATCATTACAAGTTTTAGTGCGGCGTTAATATAGCCCCGGCATTATACATTTCTACATCTAGAAGAATTAAAACTTGGTTATAGTTGTCATATTAGTATGATGGATTAAAATTTATGTGGAACGCATGTGAGCCCGTTTGAAACTCTAAAGCGGCGACGAAGTAAGGAAATAAAAAGCGGTAAAGAGAAGAAGTCGGTCATAAAACTAACACGTGTTTGGCGAGTCTAATGAATATGTGAGTATTGTCAAGCCGGCAAAAATGAAGAGCAAAAGTTGACATTGCCCGAAGGGGAAAATTCTGGACAAAAGCACGAACTATTCCTGCTTTCGTTTTATTTTATTTAGTTTTGTTGCATTTTATTACGGTTTTATATCTGTTTTTATGTATGGAGTACCGCCGGTTTGATAGATACATCCGTAAGTAGTTCACATTCGATGCGCACTTTGTCCAAATTCCCGCAAAGGGCATGCGACATCTTCAACTCTACAAAGATTTCAATGAATCATCCTTTCATTGCATACAATTGATGTATGTACTTAGATAATTTTATAAAGAGATCAGGATAATTTCACTATGCACAGCTTGTTAGCCATGTCAGGACATTACTAACCCAATCTAAACCCTCTTTAAATATGAAAATCTGCTCGTTAATTTCCTTCCAGTCGTACTTTATAGGTGTAGTTATAAATACAATAGGCAGGTATATATTTAGCAATTCAATTCCGCTGAAATCCCTTAATTTCTGCATGAATATTATTTGAGTTGACTGCAACATTCGCTCGGTTAGTCCTCATATACAAACGCAGGGAAACATATTATTTATTCCGTCATAGTTTATAGCTCGTAAACATTTTTAGTCGAGCGTAATTATACAAATTAACTACGACGGCCAATGTGGTGGCGGGGCGGTCGCGCACACCCCATCATTACGGACATAATAAAAATTTTACTATCTTTTATTAATTACTAGGTTTTTCCTATACGCGAAATACTGCGCTGCATTGCCATAACTCGATGAGATTTAAATACGGAAAAAACGCCGAGGTCATTTTTTCCTCCGGGCTATAATCTACTAATAGTTGTATGAGAGTTGGTAGATATACTACAGTTAACAATTCAATATGGGAAACATTTTTGTGGAACGTTATTAATACTTTATACAACATTGAAAACGTTTTAATGTTATTCCTCATTGTCTGATCGGAAATTGCACATTAAGATAATGACATAATGATGCAAGTCATAATACAACAAGTACATGATGACAAGACTTGTTGACCTATTAAAATAATAATTAACTTCAAATCCATGTTAATATGATTTCGACTTTGATGCAATGATTGCCACCCATTAAAACATCCCCTGCGCGTCGTAAATCATATTCTTGTTACTTTTAACTTCATTTCACATAAATTTCAAACAAATTAACGGCTGCCCAAAATGTGAACCATCAAGAAATGAAAATGTTCCATCGTTTTAATGCCAATTCTATTACATATGTTTCCATCTCCTATATTATACAATTCCTTCACGTGCCATTTTTATAACACCACAACGTTTATTACAAGCTTTTGGCATTTTGTTTAATTCCAACAGTGCAGTACAGCGCAGCGTCCTATGATAATTTTTAGTTTTTATTTATACGGAATGCTTTCATGTTATGTTCCATGTGCTCGGTTTATTGCATAAGTTGTGTAGTTACATTTACAGAAGTGAAGTACCTAAAATTTCATTAGATATAAATAAATATACGCATTATAACGTTCTATAAAAATTGTCGTCGTCACGTACAATTATAATGTCATGAGGCAAACAGCAAGTGAAGCCAAGATTTCATTTTATTTGTTTCCTTATTTCATTCGATTGCAGAATTATTAAGGCATGAAGCGAATGATACATACATGAAACGAAAAGTTTCTACAGCAACTGCATAGTTGCTAGTAAAATAAATTGTTTTTTCTTTCTTATTAGAGAGTAATTGTGTAATTAGTCTCGTTTGAATTGTGCACGCATTGTATTAGTTTCACATTTTAGTTAAGCCAAGCTACCTACTAACAACGAAGTTGTTTAATTCGTTGGGATAATAATGATTTGAATTTTTATTTCTTTCAAATGTGAAATAATGATGTGCAGTTTACGGAATAACAGTTAGAAGGAAGAGGTAATGATATCTAATGATTGTAATTGCTAATTATCATTGAGGACAAACAAGTAATTGTTTTATAAATTTCTACTTTAGTTTCCCATCAAGGATAGGATTCTTATTAATATAACTGAGTATAGAAGGATAATTTTATACTTGTTTACAACTAAGCAGTAAGTCATCGAAGCAGTTACTGTTCGAATACTTATAGATTGCATCACATGAAACAGTTACTCGAGGTAATACTCACATTGTAAAAAGTTGCATTATAAAGCAAGTACAATTGATGCAATATCTTACCAAAACCATCATATCCTAATATATAATTCCATCAGCTAAATCACTTCGCACAGGTATTTCTTCCAGCAGTATTAGGTCATCTCATCGAAAGAGAAAAATCACTGTTTTATTTATATCCACTTTCCTAAAATGGCATGCACCTAGAGTAATACATATTATCATTAGTATATTTAAACTAAGGCTATGCTATATAAAACAGTAGATACTAAACATATTGTTAAATGATATCAACAAACATATATCAAAACATGAAAAAGTTTTTGTTTTCAGATAGCAACTACTTACCACACAAATGCCCAAGCTAACCATTACGCTAATAAGTTCTATATTCACTTAGTTATCTTTTATCATTACAATTATTATGTTTTCACAGTATATAAATAATTACTTTCCGAACCGTTGAATTTAGTTGTGAGGTTACAGTTTCAAACTTTTGCAAATACACGCCCTCAAGGTCACGTTATTTCGAAATACAAAACAATTACAATACCTAATCTTATATAACTTATGCCCAAATTAAAAATGAATCTTAAGGAATTTATTTGTGTTCTTATCACGACTAAACTAAAACAACCGCAAAACGCATAATCATAACGGGAACTAACGCGTATCAATCTGATTGGTTCAAAATTCATGATGGCCGCTGTTCAAGTTGATGGTTTGCTCTATAAAGCCGTGAGTTACATTAGTTAGAAAGAGATATTACTATGTTGCATTTGTTTTATAGTTTGAAATTGACAACGGCGGGAGTTTTAAAATCAATTTATGACAATTCGATTTTATTATCACCTTGATAATTTGATAATATTGTAACGAAAATCAGTAAGTGAAAGGGATATTTGTGATAACATTAATGTTAGCTGCACATATACGTTTTGGATAATAAAAAACATTGGAATAGCTCTATTTAAACATTAAATATACAAATACAAATACAGAACAAATGTAGCAATAAAATAAATAGATAATGAAATATGACTGACTAAATAAATAATAAATTAATGATGGCAATAAATTATAAATAAAATATTATATGTTTTCCTATATTGTTTAAAAACCTATTAACTCCTATTGTCATATTGCTATATTTGATAGATGCATTATTCGTGATTAAATAGGTTTTTCTTTGCTTTAACTGATAAAAGCTGTAGATAATCTATATTTACGTGTTTCCCTACACGCTGAGGTAATTATGGCCGCCGCTTAGTGCATGGCACGCCATAGCTTCGTGTAGTTCCATTGTATCCGTTCTTGGGCGTTTCGAAAGTAATGATACTCTTTCTCGTCTCTTCGCGAATGGCCGTAACACGAATCAGCTACAAACAGCTCCCAGAAATAAAAAATTATTGAAAACGACAGCCAAGTTTAACATAGTTTAGAAATATGTAATCCGCCCTCAAACAATCCAATCAATTATTTTTCAACAAAAGATGTCCGCATTTCTCTTTAATTAAAAGCGCCAGCATGCAATTTAACAAAGAATTCCTTCCTTGGCAAAGAAGCCTCCTCACAATGTCCATGGTCGCTCTCTCGCATGATTTACGACCTCCGCATGCATACAACATTGCTTTTATGGCCTATCATTCCGCATTCGGCTCGTCCCGTCCGCCGTGTTGTGTGCGCTTTTAATGCAACTTTTAACTGCCGCCGCCAGCAAGCAAGCGTGCAAGCGTCGGCGCACCGTCGCTGCTGCCTCCACATCCCTTCAAGCCGCCGCGCGAATCGAAATTCCGCATGTCCCTACCACCAAATACGCCGCGATCTGAATACGCTGCATCGGCGGCCATTTTGTTCGTGGCATTCGACCAAGGAACGAACGCGTCGCAGTTTGTTGCTTGCACAAAGCAGGCGCACTATCGCCGCGCAGCTAACAGCATTCCTGCAGCACTATCGATGCGGGCGGTGCTGCTGGCGCCGAGGAGGTCGCATGCATCCACGTGCAATAATTACACCTTTACGCGGCGACGGCGGCCATCTTGTTCACTCTTGTTGCTTGCAGCAGGATGCATGTATGCGGCTTCCGGTTTCTTATCGTCGCCGTTTTCGGCCCGGCGAGTAACAATGGGAGAGGAATGGGATGTAAAATGATACCGGAGACAAATATGACGTTGGTGATATGTCATATCATGCGATGCGAGGTGATGAAACTTCTTGCACCGTGCGTATTAAACTACATTTATAACTTTGCATTTATGACCGGTATTGTCGCTTGTTTGCCATTTTATAATGCCGTAAGGATAGGGCGATAGTGTACCTACATCTGTTTGTTTATTATAATTTTAGCGCGTCTTCGTAGTGCGCATAAAACTCGAGAAATTGTGTCATAATCTACGAGTGAGTGTCGTGTGCGACAGATATTTTATTACTGATGTAAAACGATACCATCAAACTGTACAGCAAGTTTTAGTTATTTCTTAAAATTTATAACACTATTTAAATTTTTTTCTTAAGTTAATAACAAAGGAAAACTTGCATCACTTTTTAGAAAATAGCGATATCTCTTACAGCCCGGGTAGCTCAGTCGGTAGAGCATTGGACTTTTAATCCAAGGGTCCAGGGTTCAAGTCCCTGCTCGGGCGTAAATTTTTTGCTTTATTTCATTTAGTTTTGTTGGTTGTTTATGACAATTCTACGCTGACCTCAACATTGTCTTAAATAGTTAATGGTTAAATGTCTTCCTCGCGTATAATAATGAAAAGTCGTTATTCCGAGGTTTAGACGCTAGAGAAACGAAATTAATATTTTAACGACCGTTTAAGATTCATATTCGTTGTTGTTCTTGGTATCAGTCATGCGCATGTAATGCAAGTCGTTTGCGGCTGCGCGCTTGCTTTAATAACTTAATCAGTCGGACGGTAATTAATTATGTACTGCGGCTAGCGTTGTAATCTGCGCGCACTTATTTTATTTACTTTACATTCACTACTTATAAGGAATTAGACATTTTTTTAAGAAATAAATGAATAAATATATATACATAATATGAATTGTATGTACATTTCATAGTTGTGATGTGAACGTGCAACTAGTGATGGTCTTCTATAAAAGTTTTCATTTTCTGGACAAGATTTAAAGCAAAATTCAAGACAATATCGTGAATAAAATAAGACATTAAAGATCTATTACATACTTAGTATCTTAAATCTTGACGAAATCTTGCTTTGATCACTTTTTCTCCTTTAAATTGTTACTTTGTGGGCTTGGTTATTTTTAGTTTTTTTTAATGTCTATAATATTTGCTAACTGAATCTGTAGCTACATGCAATTTTTCGCCCATCAAGCGCCGATGATAACTATGAAACGAACCTTATAGAGAAGGTTACTTTTATGTTTAAAAGAATTAAATATTCTGAGCAATTGCAGAATAAACTAAGAAGTTGAAGTGAGACCATGGAGTTGGAAGCTTACATGCCCAGAATTGATGGGTGGAATAGTACGTATAACCTATTAAGACAGGTAGTGGCTACGAGAAAAGCAATACGCCCCTTCAGCGAAATGAATTCAAATTTTGAAAAATATCAATTAAATGATCAGGAAAATTGATTGATCGAAAAAGTGAACTTGGTTTTGGGTTCTTCTTGCAACGTTTCAACGCTTTTATGTACAAAAAGGACTGCAACGTTACCGTTGGGTGTGGTCGCTTTTAATATGCTAATAAATAAAATTGAGACACAAATGATGAAGTTGGATCAACTAGAAGCAAAAAAACCTTGTTTAGTTTTTATGTTGAGATTCATGATTTTCAATATACTGTCAATATACTGTGAACGAGATCAAGATCATTATAACAGATTAATAATATTTTAAAGCTTTTAAACAATTTATTTAATGAAAAATGAAACATGGTCATGTGAATTATGATTAAGTATTGTATATGCGATGGCGACTGCCATTTCCCAAGAATTTCATGGTGTTGTTGTTGAACACTAACTAGGTTGTATGTACTCATGTGCTCACTGAGCACCTGTAGTCAGTGTCATTGGCTACTTTTTCGTACTGGTGATGCCATCGGAAGGCCAACGGAAACACGAATGCGAATGAAATAATAAAACATGAAAACAACAACAAGATTAAGGGAATACAATAATTATCCGCTTGGTCGCTGGGCGGTGCCTAGGAAAAAAACACGTTTGCAGATGTGATTACAAACAATGACTTCATTTACTAACTGCATAAACTTGTACTTCTTTTATTGCTTGTTTACAATTACTAAGCTGCAGGAATGACCTCAATATAATTCTCGAATTGTGTTTCATGTTCAATATAGATTGAAGAACATATATGTTCATTGTCAGTCTTAAGTCAATCTTATTTTCCGATTTATATCTAATAATTTTGTAATAGAAGCATTAATTAGAGGAGTACATAATCACACGAAGTGTGTCTCATACTTGAATGTGAAACAAATTAATAGGTAAACTTTATTTTTATAAAAAGAATTAGTTTTTGGAGTTACTATGCACAGGTCGCGTTTGTCGATTTAGATGCAATGGGAATTATAAAACTTTCAAATTTGAAAAGTTCTAAACCTCAACTCAACACAACATACAAAATGGTCTCTTTTTACTTGTTTTGATGATGACTACTTTGTTTTCAAAACTTCTACAGTCTACTTAAATGAAGAAATATATGTAGGCGAACAAAGTTAATTCTTATTCTTCAAAATAATTTGGAAAATTCCATATTGTTTTATGCTTTTTGATAAGTTTTTGCAAATTGCAGCTAAACCGTGGCAAAATTCACAAATGTTTTATGTTTGATGGAAAGATTCTTAAATTCTGCACGCTTTACATGTTCTTAAGGTCGAAAAGTTAGTCTGGAATAATTTGATTTGCGGCTCTGAAGTCGAATTAGTTAACAATTTTCCTTATTTTTTTTCTTGGTTTTTGTCACATTGG
>JARJDU010042240.1:0-24768 GCA_030264695.1 Lissagria laeviuscula
AAAGTGCCGTATTCCAAACCGATTGTTGGATATTAACCAGAAGAAGCGTTGGAATACGGCGTTCTGCATGTATAGCACACGCTAATATTCCCCAAATCGACTAGAATTCGTAAAATTTAATTCATTTGTATTAAACTGTCACAATTTAAATTCATGCGCCACGAGAACAGCTGTTAATGAGAAAACACAAAAACTAACATCGTAGGTAGCCGTGAGTTTCGCGAGCTGGTGTACGTATGCGGGTAACCAGGCAACTTGGGTTAATATTAACTGCGTCTGCGCGTAGTTTGCGCACGTAAATGTGTGTTCAAAGAAGGCACTTTACACCCGATCGTAGGATAAACTACAATAATTGCAATAAAAGTATCAACAATCCAATCATTGCGTTAAACACGCCAAAGCCGGCGGAAGTATCTACAGTACTACCTAACACTTTTTTTTTTAATTATTGCGTATTTATGGTTTTGTGTGTTTTATTATTCCAATAATACATAATTTTGATCGATAAGACAAAATAAGTAACAAATTTGTTTTACGAAACATATAAGTAAAAACAAGTGTGCATTAAACTGCTACCACCATGTGATTTGTAAGAACACTTTCACTACCCGAATGAGGGTTGTTAAGCCGCTGGTGATGTAATTCAGCAGGAAGATACCAGAGGCGTAGCTAGGCTTTTCAGCGCCTGGGGAAAACTGAAGGTTTTACCCCTTTGCCCCCATTTTAGAAATGAATTAATTTGAATAGACAGTCGACAAAAAGTCCCCCTTCTCAGAAATGAGCGTTCGAACGGGAGTCTGCAAGAAGTCACTACTCCTAATAGAGGGCAAAAATAAAATACACTCTCGCAAATGTTCTCTTTAAAAATAATTTGTAACCATCAATTTGGCGCTAAATCCTGTCCCTCTTTGCCACCCTTAAGCTACGTCTCCAGATACTACATCATAAACTGTACAGAAGAAGGGAATTGTTTGACATCACAGTTTAGACATTGCAATTTAAGTACCGGACGAATCTTACACTTGTGTTGAACATGTAACTATTATTAAACATTTATATGCCCGGCACCTTTGCCATCTATTTAAGCTTGGATGCTTCAAGTTTTGGTTGATAAACAGTTTTACCTGCGAGACACCTGCGTAAAGAATAAAACAAGAAGCTCTTTATCCTGTGGATAAAAGCCAAGAATGAATGGAAAATTGCAATTTATGTTCGTTTTATTTTCCAATGTTGCACAAATAGTTGAACAAATAAATGCCCGGAGTCAGTGAATTCGAAAGTTGAATAGTTGAGTTGAAGAATCATGTTAGATGAGTATGATTTTATCCGAGCATGTGGATAAAACGACATTGTGCGACAAAATCTACATCTGGTAAAATATGGTATATTGTGTTATTAGTGCGGAAAGCGTCGTATTCCAGCGCGAATACTTGATACTAGTCTAGGAGGAGCACTTGAATGGCATTCCGCACGTATGACACACTCTATTTTTTTCTTTGAATGCTTAGAACTTGTGATCATTTAATTTATTTGCATTAAATTATCACAATACTAACTAGCTCTACGACAAACGTTGTTAATGAGGGAACGCCTAAAGTGACATCGTAATTGCCAGTGAGTTTCGAGAGCTGGTGCATATCCGCATACTTGATAAAATTGCATCATAGGTTAATATTATATATTTTACTGCGTCTGCGCGTACTTTGGGTATTAGTGCACAAAAAACTAGGCACTTATCACACGTAGATCGTAGAAAAAGTAATTGCGAGCTGGTGCACGAATGAGGGTGACCAATCGTCTTGGGTTATATTAGACCAGTATAGGTTACTGCACGTGCGTCTACTTTGCGCACTAGTGCGTAGGCAGTTCAACTTTGCGTGTGCAAAGTAGGCACATTTCGCACGATTGTAGGAAAAAATGGACTATAGCACTTGCACACTTTACTAGGTTTATATCCAGGTGCTAAGATTTAATTTCAAAATATGAACTATGTTTGAAAAGTAGGATTTAGCGAGTGCCAATTTAATATAAAAATGGAGTTTCTTAGATGCAAATTGTGTAACAAGACTTCACCCGTCTGTGAGACAGATGTGAGACAAAATTATTTCGTCTTTTAAATATTCATTCATATTATTAATTATAATTTTTAATTAATTAATCGCGTTTAGTGCTATCTCCATATTGATTAATTAATAAACTCACAGTCAGTTTTCCTTGAGTCATGATAAGCAGGTTTGAAAAGCAAAAAAAGTTTATGCAAACTGCAACTGAAATCGTTTGTTTACAGCTAGTTCTGCTGTATATTTAGAGTTCAAACAAGTTATAAGAAGAAGAAAGCAGTTTGTCGGTGTTTTGTTTATATAGAAAACAAACTCAACTTGTTTGCAAGATATGATTTCCTCGTAAGCTTTCTTAAGGATAGCATCGTCGTACTGTCTTCAATTATAATAATGGCTAATTGTTTAGTCTAGCGAATGAAATAAACAAGACCAGAGTTATACAAAACTGAATTTTTCTCAAATCGGAAATTCAATACAAATTATTGCATTGCGACTTTTATTCATTTCCTCGCAACACTTTAAACCTCGTATTAACATCAAAATACGAGTGAAATTTCTAGCTGGCCGGCATCGACAATTATATTATAATAGAATCATATCTAGAGCAGTCGTTGACTGCGCACAAACAAACAAAAAACGAAAACAACATTACAATTTTTTTGTTTATCACTGCTTGCTATTGAGATTCTAATAGATCTCTAGATAGCAAAATGAATAAACGGAAGCGATAAATCACAACAAAGTATTTATGGAAACTACAGATTGAAAAATGCGGCATGTGCTTTTGTCATTTTTAATAAATCCGATAGATGTGTACGCCACTTTTTCACGCTTGTGTTTCGTCCATGTACCGCAGTATCTTCCTCTCGCGAGCGTGTGTTGTTTTTTTCTTCTTTTCTTCCGCATGCATCGTTTACTACTTGGAAACTTTAGCTAAGTTCCAAAGAGATTTTCCATTATCTCGCTTCTCCTTCATCGGATTTACTTTTTATTCATTCGTTTTGTACATGCATGATGGGTAAAGGCGTTGAAAACAAGGTTCCGTAAATAATGCGTTTTTCCATGTGTCAATATTTTCAACCGCAACTTTTTCCAATCATAAATTATGTTTGGTCGATGCGTATCAGGGCGATAGGTGGATGCATATAATTAATTCAAATTTAATCAAAGAAAAGTGCGCGTTGATCACATGAATAATACGCGACAGGGAATGACGTGCAACATGGGAACACGGAAATGAACCTGAACCGGTGTCGGCGTTGGCGTCGGCGTCGCTGGAAGATTGTGAATAGGGTAGAGATAAGGTGGAAGAAGCAAATCGCTGCCTGCTCTTCTTTTATGAGTATTATTATTCGGTCGTTTCTTAGACTACGATAGTGATTTTTTTTTTGCGCCGCCTGCTTATATGGTTTGGTATAATTTTACATGGGTGGGCTTGGCATGCCATCATACCTTCCTTAAATATTTGGCTGTTTGGCATAATATCATCAATTTTTTTTGCGGAAATATGTATTTCGTAATATAATATGAAATCTTATAATATACCATATAATATATTAAGTAAATAACAATTGTTCATAATAATAATTTTATTGTCAAATTAGAATGATTTGTAACATGTGGGTTCTCATAATACACCAAAGAATTACAATGCATCTTCGTTAATATTCGCTGCAGCAATGCTCTCCAAATCATCCAGACTTAAACTATCAATTGTTGTGTCTGAGTCCTTAATGAATTTATCAATAATCATTGCTGTCTGCTCTTCATCGTAGTATAGGCGAAGTAAACGTCCCAAAGCTTCATTTAAACGATTTGGTCTCTTGACAAGTAAATAGATCTTGGAGCCCTCTTCGATTCTATTGTAGAAGCTGATTTGCTTATCGTCCATCAAAATCCTTCCATGATTAATAAGAATTTGCTGGTCTTGCGGAATCCTCAACTCCACTTGAATTTGCTTTTTCAAGTCCAGTATCGACGTTGTTTCGGCAACATCCAGCATGCAACTGCTTCC
The DNA here is from genome assembly GCA_030264695.1 of Lissagria laeviuscula. NCBI lineage: Eukaryota > Metazoa > Arthropoda > Insecta > Coleoptera > Staphylinidae > Lissagria > Lissagria laeviuscula. Next base: position 4,075 of record JARJDU010042240.1, read on the forward strand.
AAACACGACTTTAATGTTTAATTTCATGTTCACACAATGAGATGTTTTCGGTGGTCAGTAAATCAAATCAAATAAATTAATACCACTTTGATTGACATATAATATCAAACGTAGATGTTTTACCCTTTAACCTCACTTACTGCTGTCAATCTAGTTCACATTATACTCATTTCATTTCATCATGTTACCATTGTTTGCTGAATAATATGTTTGAAGGTTTAAAAACTCACTTTTACCTATAACCATGTTAAAATGGGCAAATTGAATTTGAAAGTGACGTACACTGCAGACGAAATAGAAAAAAGTTTATAATGCATGCATTCACGTTGCAACAAATATTGCGCCCATGCCAACACTTGTTTTATTGTTTTTATTGAGTGCTTTTAGCGGAGAGTCAAACTACTCGTACAGAGTGCTATGCATACAACTTCTAACCGCTCTATTAACCCATATTACGATACTCATACTGTGTATATAGTCCTCGTAGTAAACAAGAGCTCCTGTTCAAGAACTATTATCCATTGCAGCCTGTCAAATACCTTGTTTCATGTTTCATTGGCTTCCATTTGCACTTGTAGCTGGTGTCGAATTTATAATAAGTGGCTTATACTATACCAAAATAATACCATATTCAAATAAATATAATATACGTATAATTAGGGCCGTAAGTAGCGTTTTATGGGCTCTGGGCAAGACTTTCACACTGGCCCTCACTGTGGGCAGACTTTTCCAAGAGACGGGCTACTTCTAATTTAAATAGAAAAAAACTGACATGATACAAATCATAACTATGGGGGTCCAACGACCAAGCAGTAACCGAAAGCTAAAAACATGTCACCCATAACCGAAAATTAGATACATTTTTTAGAAGTCCTTTCCTTCGATCTGGGTCCTGAGCAATCCTGAGGCAACAGGGGGCCTCTGCCTAGTTACGGCCCTGCACATAGTATCCATCTATTTTCCTTTTTATAATATCATTCTTCAAAACAAAATTCTCTGTTAAACGCACGGATTATATCTTGAAGCATACCTTTGGGTTAAATTTGTGCAAGCATATCCTCGTGTACTAAATATTACAAGAACAAAGCAACATAAAAATAAACAAAACCGCCGAGGGAAAAAACTTTCATACATTATGAATATTAGACGGCAGCGTTGCACCTTTTTTTTTTGTTTAGCGGTGCTGTAAGAGTGTGTTTACGTAAAAATTAGGGCAGGCCTTTTCGCTCACATCAGCTTTTTAAACGGAAACTTAAATTCTGCCTCTACTTTGCCTTCTTTATCCATGTAAATTTGTACCTTTTGTTATATGAATAGCATGTGTAGTAAACCTATGCTTCTGGTCGACCTAGATACATGTATGAAAAATGTCGGGATGTTTTCTTTGGCGTCGCTTCAAGATATCTCTGCAAGCTTAACGGCTACTGTGCAAACTAAAACAAGTGTTTGCTCAAACTTCATGTACATAGCAAGTCGATTACACTTAATCGGGATAGTATAGATATACAACGCAATGTTAATTGGTTCGATCGAATTGTTAGAAGTTAATAAGCAAAGGTCGCGTTAGTCGATATGAATGCAAATCGTTCGGGAAGAATGAAAATACAAAATCAACACAATAACGTGGTCTTCTTGTTTCTGGAGTGGCTTCTTCTTGAAGAGCAGCTGCCAACTGCTCTAGGTCCAAGATGCTGCAAGACATGGTAGGTGGCGGAATTTCTGGTCTTAGGAGCTGGATCACCGACGATCTAGAACGGCGTCTTCAAAGAGCCTGGGGCTCAACTCGTCTGGGTAGTTGCCTTTTACTTGGATTAATTTATGATCGAGATTTAAATAAGCCACTAAACTAAATAATAATGTAAAACGAGCATGACCACAGAGAATATTAAGCAGCAATGCAAATCACGACATCAAACGCATGTTATAACAAAAGCTAGTTAATGGCTTGCTGCATTGGCTTTGTTGGTGAGCAATTGGGTATAAAGTTTGTCAAATTCGCGTTACTTCGCGCTGAATGGAATAACTCCATCAGCCTAATTCGCTTTTAGTTTATTTTACTATTATATACATTTACTACGGTAACACGATTTGCCACTCGCGCTATAAACATTTTTGCACGAGTTTTTCGTTTATAAATTTTGTTTTGTTTATTTCATTTTTTGTTGTTGCTTTGATTTTGGCATGACGTGAAATTGCTGTCACGGTGACAACATTTCATATTCAAGGCTATGTTCGTTTCACAATTTGTTATATAGTACGTGTACCCACGTGAATAAATATATTAGTAAAACGCACCACTTTTTTGGATTACGTACTCGTTTAAGTAGGTATTTTGTAGTTATCGTAGGCTTTCAATCCGCAAGTACGCGCGAGTGCTTAGTACGTGACAGATTCGATCAAATCATGAGTGCAGGAGCGCATTCAGGTTTTTTAATTCGCTTATGCCATTGGCTTTGTTTTTCCTTTGTTTAATCCAAACTGGCATCATTTGTTTCATAAGATGTTAATACTTTGTGGTTATTATTATTGGTCCGCCTCTGCGTATACGTTTGTTTTACACAGAAATTGTATTCTTTTTGTACAATTTATTTTACATACTCGAAGAATTCAATCTGTACAAAGCACACTTGTCCATCGCAATTTGTAAATTTGTAAACTGCAATAACAACGGACGGTCCAAGCGAAATCACAGCACACTTAATTGAAGCAACTGTTTACGTATTTTAACTATGCATATATTCCGAAACTACATACGATTGACACACAACATAATCAAGGCACAAATATGTTTTACGTTTTATTTTTTATTTTGTTACAAATTGCACGATATTTTATGTCCGCGGTGAGTTTTGACAAGAACGTAACGCACTGCTATTGCTAATAAAGGTGTTATGAAATGTTTCACAATGGAACAGCTTTCATTTATACGTTTATCTTATCTCCACAGGTTTTTCTTTCCCTGCTGTTCTTCTCTAGCTTTTTTTACTTTTTATGGCTTTACAATTGCCGCCGAGCCGCTTCTCGCTCCTCTTATCCTCATCATTTCCAGACTTGATCCAAGTAGCGCACATTGTCGGCGCTGCGTTTGGCTTTCCACGAGATTTTCGGCATTTCTATGCGATTTTTTGTTCATCTTTTATCCACCTAACAGTAAAATGCACTTGAAAACGTTGGAAAACATTTATTTCAATCTCTTCGCAGACTGACACTGTATTCCGATAATAGTTTTTCCAATATTTATGTGGATCTAGCTGTGACAGTATTTTCAACATTCTTTCTCGCACATGGGACTAAGGCCGAATGCAGAAATGGAATTTTTGTTATATAATATACCTGAACTCATTTTGTTACTTTTGTATACAGTCGCTTTCGCTTAATAGGGACAATATGTAAGCTGACCTAGTTTTCACAGAGGGGCGCAAATATAATGAATACTGAAAAAAACATTGTATGCTTCATACATGAATTAAATTACGCATTCTGCATCAAGCAACGATTTTGTCGACCAACATATTGTTATGTTGGAAGATCATCAGCGTCACTGTCGGCCGTGTTCAAGGCTGGATTAACCAATAGGGAAATTAGGCAGTTGTCTTAGGCCCCACGACTATGGGAGCCCCAGCAGGTCCCAGGTCTACTGATAAACATGTTATGTCTATAGACATCGAACCCCAAGACGTTCTTTTTGCTTATGGTCTGAACAAGGCTTAACCCGGTCTTGGTGTGTTTCTAAATTTTTTATTTCTTGATGTAATGGTTTTAACAATTGTCTCCTCACAATCTTCATTCTCGTCATAGAATGATAAATTGATATCAATTGTTGAAATCGCAAGACAGAATTTGTTCCTGATAAGCAGCCCTCTAGATTAACCGATATTTCAATCAAGCGAAATCAATAAAATTCTAAAATGTTTTCAACTAAACCGTTTGAAATACTACCCCGTGCCTGACGAGATAAATAATAACAAATCAACAAAACGAAAAAAACTCCCGCTAGCCATTCCGTTTTTTTTTAAACGTTAGTTTGGAAAATCCACAATGAATTGGAAATGTTTCAAGTCCTCTCTTTGTTTGCTTGTAAATATCAATTGCCGGTAGACAAACAGCAGCATTAATGAAATGCCATCATTTTCCGACAATTGTTTAATCGCCTGCATTTGCAAGCGCATACGTAATATGCGCATGCAAACAGTAAGAAGTAATCAATAACCTTGAACTGACACAGATTGCGCAGTCTTGGCTTCTTCAATACTCCTGGCAATTAACAACCCGCCTCGCAAACATGCATTACACATAATTATGTCATGCTACATACTCCTATTTGTTCGTTCCTCATATCGCGCGAGTTCTTGTTCGATCGCATACACGCAAACAAAGACGATGTAATGTTTGTGTTTCGCAGCGAACAAAGCTTGCAGATTATGATGACCACTGATTTAAGTGGCTTGCACCGCTGAGATAAATGAGACCCATCCAGCGTCGGACGGTCGTAACGGTGGCATCGGGTTCCACTCTTTGTGCATATCATATGAGTACGCTGCGTCCAGAATTTCGGAGGACGGCGCTCTTAAGTGACTGCGCTTCGACCTCTGTGCTTTCTATATTATAACGTCTTATGCAATACAGATTTAAGCGGGTCGCGTGCCCCGTTTGCTGTGAAATGCATTTCGCTCTCACCCCGTTTCGGTGCAAATTGGGTATTACGAATTGCAAGTTGTAAGTTGCAAGTTGCAAGTTTCGAATTGCTCGATTGCACTTCGGCGAGTTAGTTGGATGCGTCGAGAGATAGCCATGGATCCTGCAAACTTCAACAATGAGTCTTTACGTATTTGTGTAAACCTGGGTCGTGTCAGGTTGTGCTGGACGTGCTGATACTCGAGGATTCAGGCTGATGAATCTCACATTGCTGATTTATGAATGTTTACTGTACTGTGTCAAGCTCATATTCGAACATGTCGTAATTGCGTAATATAATTCTATAATGAAAATTACTTTAATCTGTTAATGCGAAGCTATTACACTTTTGATCATCAAAGGTGTGTAGTTAAAATCAAATTATTCGTGTCTTACGATTTAATTTCTAGTGCAATTAGCAAGAAGTTCGTGCCTGGTAACAGGTTTAATTAATTAAAATGCGCTATTTCATATTAAACTGCATGCGAAACAAATCAAATCAAATAGTTACGTTTTGATCGAAATAAATTGAAAAAATTTCATTTTCTTGTGTTGTTGTTATACCCAAATCTATATAGCTTATAATTTTGAATTTATATTTAAATAGAACTTTTGATCAGGATCGGATTTGAGACAGGCATTGCGCTTGAGAGCAGATATCAATCGGGCCTCGCATAAATTGGATCCAGCCCTGCTCATAATTGAATAGAATAGTTGGTCGCATTGCCCGTTTGTGATTGTGCGCGTGATTAAACTATGATACGAATGGATCAGCAATTACACAGCGATCAACAATTGAAATGCAATTTGATGGTATAGCGCATGCGAATCATCGATGCGTGCGACTGACAAAAATGTTGGCAACGGCATCTCTCCACTCATCATTGCCCAAATGTGTGGTGTATCACATCGAAGCGAAATACAAAAGCACAAAGAGACTACAACTGCTAGTTGGTGGGTCCGCTGCCATTGTTTCTGGGTAATTCAACGGCGTGGCTGTGCGGGGCGTTCGTTGTTTTTAGCACTTCCCGAAATTGTTACGCTTCCAACTTTTCCACTTAAATAACTAAAGTTATATGTACTAAAGTTATTTGTCTGCTGTATTCGTTGTACATACTAATGGATGTAATAAGCTACAACAGGCTGTAAGAACGAATTTTAGCTGTAGAAGAATTGTTTCTGTTTGCGGCTAGGTATCTGAACTCGAAGCCCTAATATTGATTATTCTTAATTGTCGAGATACAATGTACGGCAAGTTCACTTCTATATTTGAAATGAGGAGTATCGAAATCTAGGGAAATTACATTTTGGTGTCATGGTAACAGTTTCACCAGGGCGAGATTTATTAACATTAATTGATGTCCTGAGGGTAGGTAAAACAAATCTGAGCAATTTATAATTTGGCGCCCAGAGCCAAATCCACGTAAATCCGGCTCTGCGTTTGACCAATATGTGGCATAGTTCTCTTTATTAGGGAATTATCTTGTAGTGCTTGAGGGTAAACTGTAAACTAGAGCGTAACTAGGGTAGAGGGGGATGGCTAAGAGGGACATATGTCCCCGAACGCAGTACCAAGGGAGCGCCAAAATTAAAAATTATAAAAAGGTCCACAAATAATGAATCAAAATGAAATAGAATTTAGTAGTCCCCTCAGTGGCGGTGAGCTAAAATATGGTCAGCAAAGAATTTTTTGTTAAAAATATTTAAAAAAAATTGTATACTCTGAGGTGCCTAAAATTTTTTGTTTCCGGGCGCAGCCAACCTTTGTTACGTTCTGCTGTGAAGTACTCTCTCGTTGGAAATGTGTCCCTAATATACATAGCAAAAGAGAACGATGTCTGCATGCAGGGAATGCAGGTAGTGGTTTCAGAACCTGGGGACAACATCCAAATAACAGAGTCAATAGTACTGGAAGCGTCCTTACCATATCCAGAAATGGTTTCCAGTACGCATGTCACACAATCCATTAGAATTTGTGATAAAAAAGTAATAAGCATGATCTATAAATGCATCAAGGAAGAGTACATCATTAATCTTACATTCATCTATGTAATTTATGATACTGAATGAATTTGTCTAATGACAGTATAGATCTACATATAAACGTTTATTGTGTGTACATAGATAATTATCGCAGTTGCTCTTGGACACACCTGGACAACGCGATTGCTTGCATCTGATTACGAGGCGATTCATTGCTCATTCCGTTCGGGAGTGTGTCACATAGAATGTATTGTGATTTCCACTCCATCCATTGTCGCCATCGAGTATTATAAATGCGACAATCTATCGTTGACTTTGCAGCAATCTAAACGTGCACGTCCTTGATGGTAACGTAACGGCTGCCATGTCGGAGAGCGCGCGCGGTGAGTTGCGCGATCGTCTCTTGCAAGCTCCTGCTAGTGCAGGACCACCTTGAGATTGACATTGCAATAATAAACGCATTCCCCTCTGCGTTCGAATCGACTAGAAATTGTTTTGTTTCGATGGATCATCTATATATCATCGTCTAACGTCGCCAGCAATTCGGGATCGCTAGCGAAATTTATGAACGCATCGTTGTTTCCTTCATACATTATTAATAATCTATATAATAATCGGATTAGGTATTTGCTAAGCGCTATAAAAACATGCCTTTGGCGGGAATGTACCTTGTCAGTAAGCAAGTAAACAATCTCGCGATCGCGCGGCGAATTATGCAATTACGAAACATCTCTCTTTTTGTGGTGCAGACCTTGAAAGATGGCTCGCTGTTTGTTTATCAACAGCGAGATGACTCCGACGTAATCAATTAGCGAACGCAATGATAGTTATGGATATGTATAGATGTATAATACATGCATGTACATCGCGTATGTCTCGATCGAGGAGGACAACAGAACAAGACTATCAACAAAGGAGTCAGCGCGCGCTGTCGATTTTTTTGCCAGAGGGCGATCGAAACACATCGCTCGCGAGACGTCGGCGACGTTTGCTATCGCTAGCAACAAATAAAATTGTTGCACGGGTCCTTCGTTGGAGCTGGTTTACACTTAAATTTGTGGCGGACGCGCCTCGTTGCTCGTCTTATAACGCGAACTTCATACGCCCGCGTGTCTAGTGCGATTAGAACGGTCGTTCGTGGCGGTTCGCGCTTTGCATTTGCTGTCCGCGGTCCTTGCGTTCTCATTCTAATCATCTCTATTGCCGTGCAATTTATCAAGGAGTTACCCTATACTCAAGAACTTCATCAACTGTGATTTAGATTTGCATTCGTTTTGTTTCCTTTAGTTCTATGGAAGTTTCAAAGAAGAACATTTTAATTTAATTACTTCAGACTTGCTTGTTTTTGTTTTTGGAAATACCACGCTTTGAGTTGGTAAGTTGGTAATAATTTTATGGACATGTTAAATATTAAAATTAGACAGTTGTTCGCTGGTTAGCAGCGGGTGCCTACCCTTATGAATAAACCAAGTTGAAGGCGCACTCTGCTTGATATTAATTTCACATTCGCAGTTTATTCAGCGTGTAGATATATTTTGGTTCATACGAAGATGCATAAAGATACCCTATGGCGAGAGATGCGTTTACTGCAATATTTGCTCTTCATTAACACCGACCTTCCCCGTTGGGATTTGAGCCTCTAATGCATATTAAAGCCAACGGCGTGGCGGAAAGCATGCAAAGGATGTCAGTGATCCTTTAGAAACACGCATTATTATACAATTTATTGGTATATTTTATCAGGGCATGCAAGATACATGTTAATGTTATTGATGTTTTATTTAGTCGTGTTGGATTTGTTTGATATGCATATTTTTCAAGCATATGAATGAAATAAAAAAAAGTTTTATTGAATTTTTTTAACAGAACCAGCTTTAACTTTTATAATTTTAAAATTTAAATAAAATATTTATAATTTATCTTTATAAAAATATATTAAATTAATTAATTATTATCGTTAAACGTTTGATGTTGGGCTGAGCTTCGATGACATGTTATCACTTATTTCATTTTTTTGTATATTATTTTATTAACTACAAAAAAAATGTTAGTAATTCGACTGTTGTTGCATTGAAATTACCCATAACTGAACTACATTTTATTTATTGTTACAGATTGGAATCGAGTCCTTGAATCGATGTACAATTAAATCCATCTTTACATAAGGTAAGTTTCTGAACACATTTATATACACATCTATTTTTTTCTTCTTCTATAATAGTCATTGTCAATGTTATATGTATTACGTAATATGAAACTGAGTTGCTGGTGAACAATTACGTGGATGTACATTACAAAAATTATTTTTTTAAAATTTTATGTATGAATGATAATTGTCCGATGGTCGCTCATGATAATTATATTATTGAGTTAGTCAGATAACAAAGACTACACACTAGTCACATTCAAAAATTAAATATTTACAAGGTGTTTCACAAAGAAAAATCCAACTCGTAGATGTTACTATTTATTAATATAAATTTTACAAAACACTCAATGCATGGTTATACTTTTTCAACTTTTTTCATTTCACTCCCGTCCTTGGCCATAACCCAAGAATATGAAGAGTTTGAAATCACATCAGCTCAATAATATTATTAATTTTAATTATACGTTTGTAGTTTTACGCTGTAAATGTTTATACAAAGTAATCCAAATTTTAATGAGTACGTATGCCATTAATTCACTTCATGTTTTACGGACACCTGTGATGAGACCGATGATTATTCATACAGTGCTTCAGGTTACCGCTGCCAGGTAGATAGATTATTGAATTACAAATTGATTGCGTAATCGGATCGATTGCAAATGTCCAGCTGTTATTTATAATAATGTTTTGATGCGTGAGGATAACATACATATAATTTTATTTAATGCATGCATATATAGTCCGTTCTTCTTTTATCTATTTTTCTATAAACATAATTATTTGTAGTTAAAAAAATATCAAAGTTTGATTAAGAGGACGCATATTGTATTAGAAGCCCAAGTTGAATGTTTGACTAGAGCAGGACTGGACAACGGTGATCCGGTGATTGTTTGGCCCGCGGTCGAATTTTCATGCGATATGTGGCCCAACAATTCAAAAAATTGACAAGAAACTAGCAATTTTTTAAATGTAGCACAAATTGTTTAAGTAAGAAGTGTGATCCGAGGGCTTTTTTTTGCAACAAGAAAAAAACACAAACTTACGGCGTTTGAGCAAATTGTGTATTCTTACAATATGGTAGCTACGGCCTGCTTTCTAGACTAACGGCTTAAGCGAGAAAATCCATATGATTGATTGTGTTGATATCTATCTAGTAAAATGTGGCAATGTTATATTGCTAATTGTTCTTTGAACTATTTGTATTAGTGTAGTAACTATAGTGCTTGCAAAATGTCCGAAGGGCTCCCGACCTGAGAAGCCGTGAATTCAGAAGTAACCTAACATTTGAAACGTTTGAAATTAAAAAAAAGAGGAACAAAATAGAGTATCAGAAAAATGCCACATAAACCCTGAATTTACGTAACTTGGCTATGCTTTCTATTGAAAATTCCATGGCTTGATCTTTAAACTTTGCGGAGCAGAAAGCTTGGAGAAAATAATTTTATGGATAAATATCTTAAGTTATTATTTTATTATAAACATGTAATATGCCAATGCTTTCGAATATTAAATTTATATCGATATTATAAACAAGACATCAAGCAATTGTTTTCTGGAGCGCTTAGTCCAGGCATGAGTTAATGAGAAGATGCGCTTATCTCATTAACCATTTATAGAAACGCACTTGACATCGTTTGCAAACATAATCGCAACGACGCGCATCCATCGTATTCATACCTGACGTCTATGTACCTATTACCATTAAGCATTTTTCATTTCATTTTCCACCGACATAAATCGTCATCAAATAATACATATGCACCTATATGCAGATGATGCATATGATGCAGGCCAATGCACGCACACGCGCGCATCATCTCACACATGACCTTAAATCTTTGCACATGCCGATGCACAAAAGTTGGGCGCTTCGCCGCCATCGTAATCCACTCGACGCACGAATGCCATTTATGTAAATGAACCTCATTCTCATTAGAAATCCGCGCGTGATCTTAACACTCGCGCCGTGCTCACCTCTGCGCTACGCACCTGACGTATTGCCTTATCTCGCGCCGTAAGCGTGATTAGTTCAAGCACAACAAGAATGATTGTCACAAACAAACAACAAGAATAACAAACAAACAGCCGTCGGCCGAGACGCGGGAAAGAAAACATTGTTTCCATGCCGAGCGCATGCCAATGTGGCAACCAAGCGCTAACTAATCGGTGGCTGCTAATTGTTGAATTGTATTGATCTACTGCTTGTGGTAGTTGTGTTGCGATTGTAACCTTAACTCAAATTTCGTAATTGGATGCGTTGCATTTGGGTTAATGTTAAACGAAATGGGAGATTATCTCAATGCGACTTTGTGGAAATACTGCGTAATTCATGTTTGATTGAATTAATAGGTAATTTAAATTTTTTTAATGTTAATTAAGAGGATCGTTTACCTACAAACTGGTATGGGAAACTATGTTAGCGTCGTGACTAATTGTGATCACACTAAATGAGCCCCTTTCTTTTTACTTTTTCGAATTTCGAAACGGAAATATTTTAAAATTAATTTAGAAAATCTCGAAAAACGTACGGCTTATATAGCGAGTTGACGGCAAAAATCGCAAATTCGGCCACGGTGTAATCAGTCGCGAGCCGAAATTTGCCAATTGTTGTCCCGTTTTCTCAAGCCACCTTCATCACCTTTTCCTTGCTGCCCGTTTCAACGTAGGGTAAATAATTCTCTTAAGTTTGGAGTTTTCGAAAAATTGCAATTTCTTTTTGATCCAATGTACCAAATTTGCACTTACTGCTAAAAAATAAAGTTGTCCTCAATTTAGGGTGTTCCTATACATAAATAGTTCATACTCAGCGACGTGGTCCCATGAGCAAGCCATGTGCACCTATGAATAGAGTAATAGCACCAATTTGCTCATGTGCTAATGAGCATGCTCTATGATAACTCCGCCCCGATTATACTGATCTTATTGTCAATTTGATTTAATTTACCAATAATTTAGATTGCAATTTACTCGCAGTATTATACTATGCATCATTTAGCAAAAAAAGTCTTTTCGCTTGTTTGAGAGAGTTTAATAGAAAAAATTTCGAGCAGATTTCCTGCGCATAGATCATATGATTGCCGATTATTTACCGATCCAAACATCAAACACAAATATCATTTTATTTTACTTCATTTCAATATAATACAGTTCATTACCGGTATAATTTAAATGTAAATTCTTTAAAATAATAATCGAACCTGTGTTATGTTAATAGTATGCTGGTATTTCAACATAACACATAGAAGACTTTATTGTGTAGATATGGACAAATAATAGCGTAACTCTTACGTAGAAAACTAATGGAAAAGCGTGAAAAATGTTGGCTCGCATTGTTTATGTTAGTGAAGCATATCGGTTTCTCATTTCGATTTCGTAATGCAATTGTTGATTTTAACCATTTGCACTTACTATGTATGTACACTCCTATTTGCTATACGAATATCAATATTTCATCCATCAATAACATGCTTTGACATTCTTTCATTATGGAAGCATCCATAATCTCGTCATTTTCGCAATGGAAAATTTATTTCATTTGTGAGGAATTAGAATCGTGGCAAGTATTACAAATACAAAATTGCTCAAATTACGAATTATGCAATTAGCAATGAATTACAGAAGAAATGCACAACGAATGCAAGTTTTGCACTGTAAACCAAATGTTAGCAGAACTATTAATATTCGACACGGTAGCCTCGTTTTAAACCGGCCGCGAAAGCAACCACCAAATTTTTCCAAACCGCCAAAAAAAAATTAAAAAATTACCAAAGAAAACTTGACAAACTACGTGCTCGATTAAAACTCGTGGCGGCAAAGGATACGCGGGTAAAACTTGTAAAGTCCACGCCGGCAAAAGTTTCCGTTTCGTGCCGTGTTTCCTGACGCCGGCGACGCGACGCCTCGCGCCAGCGAAGCGTCACATTCGCACGATTCCTGCAAGTTGTGTGCTCCTGGTAAATACTAGGTCGTGGTTACATTCGTTATTGCCCGTTGTCGGTTGCCACAAGACCTTTCTGTCACGTCGTTTTCAGGCGGCTGAAAAGTGCCATGGACATTAATGTAGTAAAAAACTCATTTTGTTTTTAGCTGAATTTTCTATTGATCTATAGATCGATTTTACGTACACCTAAATTCAAAAGTATGTTCATACTACATGTATATTATGTAGAAGTTGATATCAGGTGATAATCTATTTAAATAAATAGATAAAGTACATAAAAGCGGATTTAATACGGTTTAGCAAAACTTTTAAATCCATCCGCGGGTGTCTAGAGAGAGATTTAGACACAACACGCCGATGCCGGCGGTTTGGGGACGAATGGGTCACGTTAGCGTCTCCTTAAACCGCCCGTGCGTTTATCAGAGCCGTCGCAAGACTGAACCGACTTATAGCAGCGATTCCATGAATATTAAATAAAAAGCTACAGTACACAAGTACACAAGTCGCGGCGGCGGTTATCGCTGTCGCTGGAAAGTTAAATTACATTCGCCAAAACAGCGACACGCCGAAAACGCGACAATGCATATAACACTTCTGATGAATGCGCGAAGTAAATTGCATCCAATTACAAGTAATTACATTGGAAATGAATTTAAAGTTTTATTTTGCGCAAACAATAAGTGCGTTGGTATCGGCACTAGCATAAAGAACAAAGAAGAAAAAATTAAATTACAATTTGCAAGGCGCGCATTTGGGGTGCATAATAACAAAAGGAAAATGATAAAGTTCCGCTAGGGCGGTAGGAAATGCAAAATATAACGAAAATAAAACGATAGAAACAAGGAAAACACGACGCACATACACATACACCAATGCAGCGCGATGAATAAGCGGGGCAATAAGACAAACGCCAGGTTTCTGACATGCATTATGCATTAGGATAAAGGATATACGATCACGGATCGGGGCATTGCATTGCGCGGTCTTCGCAGTGAATCAGAAATCGCGAATCGCGAATTGAAAAGTCGTCGGGGGCTCGCCGCGTTATAGAGTTAAAGTGTTAAAGTTTTGGTCCAAGGCCAACGTTGCGATGCGGGTTGTTCAGGCGCCAGCCAAATGTTACCAAGATAGATGAAATTATGCATCGTGCGATCCTCTCATCCTCATCTTTATCGTAAGTTATATTATAGTGTGTTTTTTTTTTTCTTCGTCTACGTACGGTTCGGTCTAGTCGATTTCCATCGATGTCGTTCACCTTTGAATGAGAATAGCCATCATTCGAAATCAATTTAGTCGAATTACGACGACGACGACGACTTGTGTAGATAATCTCTTGCAGTGGTGTATATTACATCATGTAGATGTTATTGTTTGCAGAGGTTGAAGTCCGACGGTTTAAATACTTGACACTCTAGTCGTAGATCCAGTATGGCCAACGGACGAAATTGACCTCGACTAACCTTTCATCTTTCCGATTTAATCCAATTAAACGTATTCAAATCAGTCCATCAAATCGTTTATCGCAGTGTTAAAAACTAAAATCGCACGCAGCAAACCGAAATCGGAGCTAAATTTTAGTTTAGCTGAAGAATAGAGTAATATGTGAATGAACTCTATTGAATTTTCTTTAATTCGCAAATGCAAATACGTCCCTGCTCTATCGCGTACATACATAATACCTCTTTTCAAAGCTTCATTCCCTCATAAGCCGCACGCTCCACTTTTGTACACATGCAGACGTACGTTTAAGCTGTTAAGCCTATCGATAGTTAGTTAAATTAAATTAAATTAAAACGCATTACTCCAATAAGCGTCGCATTGACACCGCAATAAATCCAAGCACAGGACGGATTTAATCAAAATGCAGGGACGATTTTAATTAGAATACAAAATCGCGTTCGCTGGCGGTTTGTGTTTCCGGCATTGCTGAAAGAATGTAGAGGAGGGAAGAAAAAGAAATTCATCAAAACGCGCCTCTTGCCGAACACCTCGTAAATTACTGACGACATCTGTCGTTGATTGATAGGCTGGGATAAAGTATTATTAATATAATTTTGCGATTTTAGGGGTGCAGTTAGTTATTTGGATAGATTCGCGTTTCGATATTCAGTGAAATTTTGATGTTTTTTAATAGTTGAAAAATAAGTTGAAGATGAAGAAATCTTTTGTCAAATTCTCTCACGTAGTGATGATATTTCCACAAATGCTTATAATTTGGATCAATCATATATTTTCGGTTAGAGTTTGCAAAGATGATTCTATTGGTATATAATATTTGGTACTTTAGTTGGAGATGTTTAGTGTAATAGGCCAAAAACTGTGAGGTTTTTCTCATTTTCCTGGAGAAATGTTATAAACCGAGAAACGGTTTTAATGTCGTTGTAAAGAGCGCCTCCGGACGCACATTTAGGTATATGTATCATTTCTCTATGACTGTTTCGGAGTTACATTTTTGCTCGAATCTTTGTCAAATTGCAACTTTCGCGAAATCGTATCGCACATATACGGATGATTTTTGTACAAACGCTCATAATGTGCATCAATCGTATATCATTGGATAGAGCTTCGAATGACGATTCTTTTGATATATAATATTTGGTACTTTGATTGTTGAATTTTAAAAATCGGAAAAAGGCCAAACAATTGAGATCTTTGTCATTTCCGAGGAGAAGTATTTGTAGATCGAAAAACGGCTTTAAAGTCATTGCAAAGAGCCAGGGCCGGCATTCTCTAAAGAGGAGCCAGAAAACGGGAAACTTTTTGTTTCATTGAGGGTCCATATATCAACATGTGCGTCTTGGGGTGCAGTTTTGGCTTCTTTACGGTTTTTGGCCTATAACCTTAAACCTCCCTGACCAAAGTACTAAATATTATATACCAAAAGAATCGTCTTATGTTAAAATAAAGTATTCAACATAAAGAGGTCTCCATGTTTGTTTGTGAGCACTGCAGCACCTGCACCGCGTACTTTTTAAAATATCTATTCCAAACTGCACAATTAACATTATCCCATAAATCTAAATATGTAATTCAGCTAAAATAGTAAGCATTATTTTATTTGAGAATAAATGTTCAATGAATGTGAACCCTAAATTTAGCTTCATGCACTTTAGCTGCACTCAAAAATATAAAACTCCTACACCATTCAGTAATAATATCAGTAAATATATGCAATATTTGAATGTGAATGGCGTGAATGAATGTCCATTATGTTTTCGAATCCAAAATGTAAATGAATCCAATATCGTTCATATGTAATATTAACAAATGCACGCATTTGCAAATACTATCCGCATGTTCATGAAGGTAAATTACGGAAGTGTTACACAACTCCGGTTGGTATTTATTGAATAAAATATTTCATCAAAATCATTTTATTGTCAATTTCAAATATATATAAAAAAATATTTGAAGCCATACTATTGACCTCGTTCTAATCTCATTTCATTATTTAATTTCTTGTACAATACATCAAGTTTTTGTTTGATTTCTTCGCATATTTAATCGTTTATTAGGCCATGCAAAACAAAAGTGTATGTCGTTGTATTGCAAACCGCAATAAATTGCTCCAGCGTATTCTAAGTATTGCCATGGAAAAAAGGAAACGAATTCTATTTTAATATACTAGTGGTAATTATTATATAAAGTTGCGACATGTTTTAGCTCTAATTATTTTTATGTCGATTAGATTAATTTCGATTTTGTATTTACGATATTGATCATTGTTTTTATTTCTTTTTTTTTGTAATAAAATATTGCTTGTTGCAATTGCATATTGAATAATGTTGTTTGTAGTTGCATTGCATTGTTATAAACTTCTTATTTCCACCTACAACGTCTTTAAATTTGAAGCACACTACTCAGGGATTAACTGATAAGATATAGTGGAGTAATCATGTAAAAGCGGTATCGCTATTGTTTCATTTGTTCAAAGTTCGTTTTGGAAATATTCTTAAACTAATTTTAAAGTTGTCTAAGAATATGCCTTACCTTATCTGCTAATTAGGTACGTAGATTTTTTATTGATCAATAATATGGCTTTGGAATTTTGTGAAAATAACAAATACTCTGATCAATCTCGAGCCAAAAACATTTTTGTATAAGTTTCCTGCAGATTTTTTTATCAAAATTGATCCTTTAAAAATTGTTCTATGCTTAAAAATAAAATATAGCGCATTGGTTAGCAGAAAAATCTGTTCATCAAACGAAGATTTTATTGTATCACTAAAAGTTTTTGTTTAGTTAAAAAGCGGGCATCTGTAACCTAAAGCAGCTATTTGAATAAGGTATCGGAATCTATCTCAGATAGGAGTGTGACCATGGTCATTGCACTTAGACCAAGTAAAACAAGCCTCCCTTATCAGCTTTATCCCCTCCCGACCGCGTCTCGCTGGCCTTGCAGCATATATTTACATATAACATTGATAGGTTGCGAGCCCATCGCCCAACCCTTTTTCTTATTCAGTAATTGCGGCGAAATGCGTGAGGAGTGCGAGATCTATTTCACCGGCCGCGGGGCTTAAACCTGGGTCGTCTGCGTTTGAACACCGAGCCACGCATTCCTCTTGAAGTAAAAAGTAAAAAGCAATCGCTGATTTGCTGATTTCTTACTTATGCGTTTTAGTCCATGATATACGACTTAACTCTCTAGTAACCAGGCGGGTACAACATGCCCCATTTTTGGCACAAATGCATATCAGTTGACCTTTTTTCCGATTTTCTAGAACACTGCAAATTATGATGACAATGTAATTATATTCATATTCAAAATTTTTATTTACAGTGAAGCCTCGCATAACGAGGGTAATTCAGAGTTTTACTCGTTATGCGAATCAATTTTTATTGTAAAAGTTAATATATAATACAATAATGCGTTCAATGTCAGAAAAATTGAAAAACTTTATGTGTAAGATTTATTCAAAGGCAAATACACATAAATTGTTAAGGAGCGTGATTCTTCTTCATCTTTTCTTCTATCGCGGAATAAACTAACCTAGAATGAGAAATACAAATTAGTGATTTACCTAATTCCATTTTACAAGAAAGTGATCTAGAGACATTTGTTTTTGCCGACGGTCCAAAATTTGATAAAAATGCGACATCGCATTATCATTGAATAAATTTGTAGCGCGCATTGTTTCTCCTTAGTAGGATGTTGCTTTTCAATGTAACGATGCAACAGTTTACTATGTTTTCAGCATTATCACGTCACTCGTTATGCGAAACATCGCTCGTTAACAGGGTTATTTTTAAAAATAATGTTTGCTTGGTATGCGAATTGATCGTTAAGCAAGGTACATTTAAATTTCCATTAAAACATTTCACTAATTAAGAGTTACAATTTTACATTTAAGCAACTTTTAAAACAATCAACGGCTCCGTAATCACAATTTCGTTCCAACTTAAAACAGAAAAAAAATTGTCATCATCGGTATTAACATATTAATTGGCAAGGTGCAAGTGAAAAGAAAAGTATCAGATATCAACCCTTACTTCTTGCTTGCTTGTTTTGATAAAACGAACGGACTCTTTCTTAGCCGTACTTATTACATAACATTATTATATCCACCGAATAGAATAAAGCGAAGTTTATTCCTTGTAGTCCTTCCCCGTGCATCCTCGCTCGCACATTGTCCCTACGTGCAACTCCTCTATTGCGACAATGATGGCGAGTTTAAATTGAAATTTAAATTTCAATTCAAATGCAAAACGGAACGAACGAGCGTCCGCGAACGCGCGAGACCGTGAAGACAACCACAATAAAAACTCCCCAAACGGCGATAGCAAATGCGCCAGGCGGCTGGCTCAACTATATTATGAAGTTATTAGAAACTCGAAATTAAAATTAAAATGCAGAATAATAATATCTGGGTAATGCAACTCGTGACGTAATCCTTGTTTATGTTTGAAGGCAAATGGCACTAAACAGTATTGTGTTGTTTTCGCTGCGAATGTGGAGGAGATTACGCATTAGAATGCAAGTGCGTGCTTAAAAGCGGTACGTCGTGCGGGGGTGTAAAAGTTGATAAACGGTGTATCGGCCCACGTCGTGGTAAACTTGTGTTCTTTTGTACTCGTCCTGCCTCGCTTCTGATTCTTCTTCAACTTTTGAATTTGCTGAGTGAACCCCCGCGCGCCGGATAGGCGCGCAGAGCCGAGAATAATCGACTTATCAAAGAGATAAGATGAGTGCAAAGCTTGGAACGGAGCGAAATAAATTACTTTGATTTTCATTTGTGTTTACAACGTTTAGAGCGTCTTGACGTTTTCATTTGTAACCAACGGACCAAGTCTAAGTTAACGATACTGATGCTATATACTGGGTGTCATTCTTGTCCTTCTTTATGGTTCTTACAATGAAAATTTGTTAGCTTGCGGTCGAAGTAATTTTGAATTTCTATCCGAATTAATTTGTATCGTGTTTAAGGTATACGCTTATGAAGAAAGGTTATTTCTGTTTAGTGGAAGGTTGGCTGTCTTCCGCGATGCCCTGTGTAATGAAATTGCTAGAGTACTTTTTCGTTATCTGTTGCTGCGAGGAAACTGCTGAACAGAAAGCAGCTGTAAAAGGACTCACAATTTCTGCAAGCTTATTTTAACAAGTACATATTATGATATCGTTATTTTTGTGCTGAGACATAAAAGAACAGTGAATTCAATGAAAAGCTAAACGTTAAGCTTCTTTATTGGACCTCATCAGAAGGAGTTTAGTACTGTGGATAAGGATAGATAGAGCGATAGATTAGGAAGAGTTAAGATAGGTTATGATGACTTTTTTGTTGTTGTTTAATTAAACAACATATTTTGTTAGATAAAGTATATTATCATTTTTCTTTGGTTGTTTAGGTTTTAGAATGATTTAGAATTTCGGAAAAAGGTCGAATGAACAATGAACAAATAACAAAAGCGAATGCGCATTTATTGTACTAACATTATATTTAAATTATATAAATAATATAACGAAGTATTAAATTAATGAGATGCTGATTCCATGAATTTCTATTATCCACTCTGTTCATATTTGCGGTTTAAATTGATGCATTATTAGAATATTTTAGTTATCTCCTGAAACTGTTGCATAATGCAAATTAATTAAATTTATTTGCAATGATTTATTTCATTAAAAACTCATTTTAACAAAAACAAATTTTAATTGTTATTAAATCAATTAAAGTAAAAGTATTGTAGATTTTGTAGCATAAAAGCATAAAGAAATCAAATATAATGGGAAATAATCGGTTCGTGTATTATTTGATTTTTGTTTGTATTTTACGGGTATGAACAGGCTATACCAATGTTCATGATTGTTCCTATTAGGACTATCTCCTAAAAGAAAGTCTTTGTTATAGCGTAACAAACGCAAATATTGAAAATAGGGGAGAAGGTTATTCTAAATAGCTTATGAATAATCGGTATTTGTAATAGACGAACATAATAATCACTATACATTTTAATTAATTACGAAATTACAAAATGATCCGATTTGTTAATTGTATTGTAGTTTACATAAATCGTATATTTTGGGTAAACAACGAAGTAGGAATTTTTGACGAAGAAGCCCAAAAATGAATATTCGTCTAGATTTTATTTGTGTTCAGCACGATTGGATTGAATAAAATAACAATTCATTTTAGATTTCCTTTCTCAATATAGCACAAATTGCTGAACAAATAAATAGCACAAGTTAGTGAATTTTGAAACTTTAATGTGATGGGTAGTGTTGACGCGGAGAGCGCAATTTGATTGCAAAATTAATACAATTTAATTACGAGCCCGATTTCTTGGCTACGCGGAACAAATTGCCTCAAGGAATTAAATAATCTAAAGAATAAACGTTACAAATGAAATGATATATCATACAAAGAACACAGCCAGAAACGAAGAAGGTACAAATTACAAACAAAGCCTTCATAAAGTTACCGGAGACGGTGACAAAGACTACAATGGC